>JAGWCC010000694.1:0-215283 GCA_022651775.1 Drusus annulatus
CTATACTAATAATGATTTGCCTATGAATTATATACGAGTAGTTAAGAAAATGTTTAAGGTGTCTAGTGAAGACAATTTTTAAGATGACATCTTTTAAATTCTTTATAAAATGCATACCTACTGTAATAAAATTTAATAAAGCATTGCATTAATAAAATGGGTCGTTCCAGTATTGCTATCTAATGTAAAATACTTACTCAGACGTGCATATTTCAAATTATCTTTTTCTCTAAGCATATACTAAGCACATATCTTCATTAGTTCGAAGTCAAGTCGAATATAATTCTTCCGTCTGGTCCCCTCACTTTAAAATCCACTCTGATTCTATTAAAACATTGCGACACACATTTTTAAGATACATTAACCAAAATTGTCTACCTATTGAAACCATAAATTATAATTCTTTAATGAAAGAATTTAAATTATTATCACTCTCAGACAGGAGGCTTGTTTCCGATTTGCCTTTTATTTTAAAAATTGTTTATGGTATTATAGACAGCCCTGCTTTACTTAGCTTAATTACCTTCCATGTACCTAACAGAACCACTAGATTCAAAATTCGTTTTAAATGTAACAATAATATCAGGACTGAGTCATTTAGATACTCGCCTGTACCTAGATTGCAAACAGTGGGTTATTCTTTCGCTGAAATAGTAGATATATTCAACTGCACTGAATCTAGTTACAAGAAGGCCACAGGAGCATACCTCTTTCAAAAATATTAATGTTAATTTATTGCATTTTAATATTTATATTAACTAATGTTTTTGAGTGTTAATCATTAACTCCATATTATTTTAATATTATGTATTACACAGTTATGTAAAAGCCCATAAGGGTGTATATAATTAAATAAATAATTATGCAATCCAATTTTTATATTTACCTTTACCTGGATTATAAAACATTCAAAACATTATAAATTAAACCTAACCTCTAAACACCTAAGCAGTATCTGTAAAGTTAACCTCCGTATAATAACTTTGTTCTTTTATTAATTTTATTTCATATTCTCTTTCTCCGTTTTTATTACTTTTTTACTTTAATATTAACATTTATTATTTAACCATTTATGTACCCTACGTCTGTTTTGACACAGGAATTCCCTATTGAGACAGACGTAGAACAATCTCTTTTTTTTTAATTTAGCGACATAAATAATAAAATTTAAAAATTAGGACGTTTATAACCTAAATAATAAATATTTTAGTTTTAAGCCACTTTATTTATACACATATAACAATTCCACCGGTTTCGGTTAAACTTAACCTTCTTCAGGAACGTATATATATAAACTAAGATTAAAATATAGAGTTATACAGTAGACAAAGAAATTGTTATATGTGTGTAAATAAAGTGGCTTAAAACTAAAATATTTTTTATTTAAATTATAATGTCAAGCTACAAAGTGATTGCTTCCTTCGATAAACGTTTATAACCGTTCAAAAATGCCATGGTTGCTTTTAAAACTGTGCTTTTTAATGATAATTAAGTATATTTTTTATAGAATTTAAAAGATTACGTTAAAAATATTGTATTTACTGGAAAATTTAACTATTTTACTATCTATAGAAAAAATAAAGAAAAGTCATATGCTGTATTGCTTGTATTAGAATGCTACAAAGTGACGTTCAGTACCATATTTTGAGTGCTAAGGCTTAATCAATAAAAACAATCTTATTAATAAAAACTAGTGTTATTGTATTTAAATAATTACACATATTTTATGCTTTAACATTTTGTTAATAATTTCACTAAAATAGCATAATTTCTAACCCATCAGAAGTAATACAAATTGCACGCAACTTAACACATTATTAATTTATAATTCCACAGTTTGGTAAAGTCTCAATTTGGCTTAACAAATTACAGAGATCAGTTATTCTAATTCAAAATATTCAAATAATTTGACATAACAGTTTCAGATTTATGGCTGTAATACTAAAGTGCGGATATAGGACATGAGAGCATCTTTATATTAAAAGAGAGAATTTATAATATGGGAGCACACTTTATATTAAATAAGAGTAATATAGTGGTAAAATATTGCGTTTTTAATTTAAAATGTATTTTTAGGCACATTACGTCTCGTCCAAGTGTCTTCCATTTCGTCATGCCCGGTTGGCGGCATGGCTGGCTCGTTCGTTCTAGATGTCACCAGCCACGCAGCCGGAATATTTAACAACTCGCGCCTCCCCCACCTGCCCATCTTTCGCCACCCCCCCCCCCACGATCCCGGGACAATCCCTCAAGCGCAGACATCAATCTTACCATCGGCGGGGTTGTTTTCTCCTACCGGGTCAACGGTTCATTTCATCATTTTGGTTGCGGTGACATCGCCGGCATTCGTTTAATTCTTCTATCACACGTGAGTCCGTACCTACGTATTATAGCGGAGCAACTACATGTAAAGCTTAAAAAAATGCTACACGGTCCTTTGTATCTATTTTTAATTTTACTCGGTATGCTAAGGAATTTGGGTCAATCCAAAACAATGATATTTATTTTATTTTTAGAACCGATCAGTTTCGTTTAGCTCAAGCATCAGTATTATCCCGTACAAAGTTATTATTCAATTTTCATTAAACATGTCAAACCACAAAATGATCGCTTTCCATGAAAATATTTATTTATCTAATTATTGTATGGGCTCAGGTGGGCTTTTCAATATAAAGGTACGTTTTTTGCTCAAACGAAAAGTAAGAATGAGTAGTTAACATAGATACACTGAATTGGTTTGATTGCATTATAGTAATGTTGATGTTATAGCCTTTTTGTATCTACGAGTACATTCTGTTCAGTTGAACACATCAGCCACCTCTTCGTGTTGGGTTATGACAGACGTATTTTGCATGGGTGTAACTAACTAACTAACTACCATATAAGGCCGTTTCCCCGCAGGAGATGTACCGCCATACAACTCTGTCTTAGCACACACTCCTAGCTTCATTTACATTCATACATCGTCTCATACATACTATTATTCTGACTCTTGATATGGCCCCACTCAAGTATTTAATTAATTAGATCGTGCCACGTCTTCCTCGGGCGTCCCCGACCTCTTCCATTCACTTTCAAGTTATAAATTATTTTCTCACTCTTTTATTCGTTTATTTGCTCTTTATGACCAAACCATCCAAATCATCTTTTAACACAGTCATTCGTGGTTTTAGCGCACAAATGCCTCAGGGATCTCACTTATACAGTATTCAGTCTATTTTCATCCTCCCTTTGCCAGTCCCATGCCTTACTTCCATGCATCGGGATTGGTATAAGTACTTCATTGCGGACTGCCAGCTTTGCTTTTCTGTACAATTTTACATTTGCGCCAACAGCGTTCAGTCCTCCATTAACGGAGTTTCCTGCGTTCACCCTTATTTCAATATCCTTATCAGCCTTTTCGTCTTTTGTATAGGTGTGTAAAAAATATTAAGAACATATTTTCACTAAACCTATCTCGAGACTAACAAAGAGGCAATACTATTTAAAAATCCTTTCCCAGAAGTGCAGCCAGCCGCAAGGCAGGTACCCGCCCACTCGGAAGTGCCTCGATTTCCCAGGAGTTTCTTAGAATCCCTTAAAGCGGCGCAGAAAATTTTATCTCCATTACTTAAGTCTCGAATAAACAACAATATTTCGTAGCAAGCTTCGGAGACGCTTTGCGTGACGTAATTTATTGAATGTTCAAATGCTAGCAACGCTGTATAGCGCACACTCCTCCTGTCCTTGCTCTAAATCCATAAATTTCAAAACGAATTTCCATTTTCTAGTAAATTTTTAATGAATACATAAATCATGTGTCATAGTGTAATCCATGGACACATAATGCCCCGCTTGTTTTTTGCGCTATAAAATTAATCCTAGGATAATAATTGCTTTACACCATTAATTCTTATTTATCTACTAATTGCGTTTGTATAACAACTGCTACAGCAGCGCGGTGATTTTTCATCGCTTTCAATAATTCGTTAGTTTTTTTTCCGTGTTTTATTTTATTTTTATTTTTTATGTAAACACCGCACAAGTTTCCCAAATACCTGAATTCAGTAGACCCGACTGTGTGTTATGAGAATAGACTTGCACTGCATACATCCACCTAAGCACTGCCTACCTGCAGTAATCGCATAAAAAAAAGAATTATATTGGATTAAATAATATGAAATTATTGCGAAAAAAATACGCGCAAAGTTAAGCTAATCGCAACGCCGCGAGCGCCCCACCGACTGTCGTACTATAATATGTCAAAAGCAGTAACTACGTATACAATGTCAGAGAAGATTATTATATGTTCACTAGAATACATAAAATATGTATGTTGTGAGCTGTATGCGCGTTCAAGTGGCTCGGTTGTGTCAGTATCTTTCTTAGTATCTGGGCAGTGCTTTGACATAACAAATTCAATAACAATCAAAATCAGTGACATCTGTTGGTGTCTATCTTTATTATCAATTAATAAGCTGTTTTTCCAACTGCCTACGGTTTTTAAAAACTCTGTGCACGCCACTGCTTGTGGGGCTGAGGGGAGTGGGGAGGGAAAAAGAAGTGCCCACCTGCCTTCCAATCTGAAAACAAAACACTGCTAAAGCCATTTCAAGCAACGTTTAGGTTCTGAACGTCGGTCTTTCACTAAGGCGATACTGATATTCTACCCTGAAACGTACCGCAACTATACTACATATGTTGATTAAAATTAATTATTCAACTATCTCTGGAATCAAGGATCTTAACTGCTCTTCTATGGAGAATGTGATATAATCAATACAGCGAGTCAGAAAAGTAGGTATCGTAACGAATTTTCAAACGATCTCATGTTTTTACATTTGTTTCGACTTTAGAAACAGGAACACCACCGAAATTTGAAAAAATATATGTTATGATAAAAAAATAAATTCTGCTGTTTTTTGGGACTAACGAATGAAAAAACACACTGAAAACTTTTGAACATTCAAAATAAACATATAAATGCATACACTTGTCTGCTTGCTAATTATAATAGAAATGATAATAAACAAGAGAAAATATTCTTCCTTAGTGACTTTTCCCAAAGACATCGCAATTTTAATTCTATAATATACACCAATACACACACAACTTACACTATATTCATAAATTACTTAACATTCACTGCGATATCAATACGTACATAATTTTCATATTTGAAAGTAACAACTCGCATCTGATTGACTGTATTCAAAATACGTACAAGCAGTGGCGGTTCGTGAGTTTTGTGTGCTAGAGTGCTAAGATTGAAAAATACGACATTGTTAATGTTGTGGTAACCAAAAATTATTTTTGCTTTTTTTTTAAATTTGATTTCATTGAAGATTTTCAGGGTTTTTCAGTTTTGGTGGTGAAAAAAATAAAAAGTTTTCTGCCACAAAAACATCAATAATTACGTTTTTTTTCAATCTTACCACTCTAGCGCACTAAAAAGTCGCGAGCCGCCACTGCGCACAAGCACCATGAAAATAAAGTTTTTCATCAATGAATAAGCGACTGAATAAAACTCAAGGCTCGCTGTTTGTAAAAGGGCACCAATAAGCAGGCCACAACTCAAACCCATTTTATTTTACAATAGCAATGACTTTTCGTATATTATTTTTAAAGGACTTTTATCGCTTTTCTAGCCGTGTAGAGACTAGACTTTGCGTACAATTTATTTTCAAACGTAAATATTCTCAAATAAAACAAATCTACTTTTCTTATTAACTTCGTGTTTTCTAGAGAAAAACTGGCAATTTTACAAAAAAGTGTAACTGCGTGCTCGCAATTATCGTACATAATGCCGACAACAAACGTAAATGTAATAAACTAGGCTAGGTTAGGTTAACGAATAAATCATTTTATTGACTGCATGTTTATTGTCGTCAAATTATTTACTTTTATTTTTATTTTTCATTGTTTCAGCATTGTACGTCTTAGACATGCAATGCTGAAACACAATTAGACGAACGAATATCTTAACCTAACCTAACTAACTAACCGTCACGCCGATTCACCGCAGGTGTAAGGATGGACGACGGACCTCCATACAACTATGTCTTGGCACACTCTTCTTGCTTTATTCACATTTATACATACTCTTCTATTATTGTAACTCTTCACACGGCCCGACTCAATTTTATTATTCAATCGATCGTGCCATGTTTTCCTCGTGCGTCCCCGACTTCTTCTTCCATTGACAGCAATTCGTGACGTATTTGAACTCTGCTGGTTTGTTTGCAAAAAAAAAACAATCGGCATAAAGACAGTTTCATTCAACAGAAACTGTTCTTTTGCGGATCATTTCAGATCTGATTGTTGGCATTGAAACCGGTAAATTAGGGTTGGTGTCTATCCTTCACATGAGTGCGGTTTCGATATGGTGGATTACAGCATTCTTCTAAATGTGCTTGATATATGTACTTCATCTGAAACTCCAATAGAATTTGAAGTTCCCCAAGGTTCCGTCTTAGGTCCCATTCTATTCGTTCTGTATACGAATCATCTTGAACACCTCATTCACTCGGCTGACTTTGAATCATAAGGCTATGCAGATGATCGTATAATTTTCAAGTTTTGCTTTCTGGATGAAGAAGACATCCTAAAAATGAGGTAGTTGACTTTATTGAAACAGTTTCAAGTTGGATGTCTGTAAATAAACTCAAACTTAAACCGACTAAAACAGAAATTCTTTGGTTAGCTTCTCCCGGAAGGCAGGCCTTTCTTGACTCCAGTCCGATACAAATACAGTGTACCGATATCATCCCTTCTAAAGATATAAAATTTCTCCGTTTCATTATTGTCTGTTTTCTTCGTTTCATTATTGTCTATCTCTTGAGTCACAAATTTCAAATGCTATGAGTTCTGGATTTTTCCATCTAAGGCAAATTAAATCAAAGAGAGGATGCCTTCCGCATCAGTGCGGCTAAATCACTTATAAATTCCTTTGTCATCTCACATATGGACTATTGTAATAGTGTATATGCTGGCCTCCATCAGAAACAACTCAACAGGATACAGTCCGTCTTTAATGCAGCGGCGAAAGTGATACATAGTGAGTCCAAATATTGTCACACAAATCCACTTCTGAATCGCCTTTATTGGTTTCGATGCTCTGAAAGAATAAAGTTTAAGATTTACCTTATGATCTTTAAAGCACTGCAGGGAATGGCACTAGCTTATGTGTCAGAACTCTGTGTTTGACAAGCCTTAAATAATAGACAGCTTACATTCAGGTCAGCAGATGTAGATACTGCTGATCGATTAATTGAACCATCTCGATCAAATAAACCTGTCTACTACGATCGCGCTTCTGGTGTATCTGGTCCAGTCATCTGGAATAAGCTTCCCCAAAACTTGCCAACATACAGAACCTAGCAGAGTTCAAACGGGTCTTAAAAACCAAATTGTTTAAAAATCCTACATACCAAACGTAACATATTATTTTTTTAAAAACGTCCTTAATTTTCTTTGTTTCGGTTTTCTCCTTACTTCTATCATTGTAACTCAATATCCTCACTATCTACCAAAAACCACATACTCATTGTCATAAAATATGTATTGTTCTTTTGTTACTTGTTGTATTTACAATGTTTGCATTTTTAGAATCGCTTACTTATAATGTTAGTATACTTGAATATTAATATTTTAAGTACCAACATGTTAACTTTCCTTAATCTAATTTCCATTTCTTTGATTTAACCGATATGCTAATATGAATTCATATGTTTCTGAATTTTTATACCCCTAGCTTCTGGTAAATTGTTTTTTTAATCTGTTAAATATTTCTCATGTAAATTGTTTCTCTTCTGATTTATGATAACGATCATGGTTTTACTTAGTTTTAATTTGTAAACATAATATATATTATTTCCTTTATTAGTTAGTTTTATAAGCATAATTAATTTAGTATGAAGCGCACTTGAAGTGAAATATCACAAAACTACGCTATATAAGTTCACTGATATATTTATTATTATTACTTTTGCGTCACACTTCCGAAAGCGCTAAAAGAAACCTCAAATCTAGGCACTTTTCGTAGGATTTGTGCTGAATATGTAAAGAAAAATCTATAATTTTTATACATACCAAGATTTCAAATTATATCGTGTATTGTGTGTATCGTGTGTACCTTATGTGCTTCGTTCTACTGTTGTGAAATGATTTTTTATTGTACATAATAATACAAAAATTTAACAAAACAAATATATTATTTTATAAAAAAAGTGGAATAAAGTTAAAAATTTGTTTTTATTTAATCATTAAATATATTATTTTCAAACTCCTTTCTGTGTTAAAAATTGAAAATACATAACTTAAAGTTTCGTCATCATCATGGTGTAGAAGTCATCGAGAATAATCTGTCCGTCTCCGTCAAAGTCTGCTTCCCGGTTCAATTCTTCCGCCTCTCGGTTGGTGATCGGCTCTCCCATGGTGGTCAAGATCTCCTTCAGCACTGCGCAGGAGATGCAGCCATTTCCTTCGCTGTCAAGCACGCGGAAAGCCTCGTGGAGTTCTTCCTCAGGGTCTAGATACTTCATCTTCCGCGTCATCATAGCCAGAAAATCTGGAAATATTATGGTGCCTTTGTCATTGGGATCTAGTTCTTCAGTCATTTCTTGCAGTTCAGCCTCGTTGAAGTTCTTTCCTAAGGCGTGGACGAGTCTGCCTAGCTCTTTTGTTGGCATGGTGCCATCCTCGAATTTATCGAACACTGTGAATCCTTCTAGTAAGTCAGCAATCTGTTCCTCTGCTAGCGGTTTGTCGACGTCTTCGTCTTCATTCTCGAATTCATTGAGTTCGATGGTTTCTAGCGTGTCCATGGCGCAATAATGTTTGAAATTTCTGATATTACAAGGATTTAAGGTTTGGCGGTAAGCGGAACAAACGTTATCTGTAGGTACACAAAATGCAGTAATTATAATATTTATACAAATCAAGAGAGTGCGTTATATTTTCATTCAAAAACAGTATATCTAAATTATTATCGGTATGTCACAATGTCACTTGTTTTTTTTGGTATATTTTTTTTTTAAATTTAACGAAATTTTTGAAATTGGAAAATATCCCACAAGAACAGTATATTGTATTTTCCTAGCGAATCCACTTATTGGGTAGATTAAAAAATGTGTCAAACTACTCATACAGTGAATAAAATAGAATTTTGTCAATATGGGACCAATACTGACAATGTATTTTTAAAAATGTGTGTAGTTACTAAGAATTTGAGTAATGATACTCTCCCGAGCAGGACCCAAAGGAGGCAGCCTCGACAGTATTCGTTAAGAAAATGGCGCATTAGAAGTCGGAAATTCGAGACCCTCGGTACTGATTCGAGTATCGATTCCCACGTAAACGAATTAGCGTAAAACCCCCGGACGGTCTGTGGAGGAGCCAATTTTTCAAACGGGCTAATTTAGAGTAAACGACGATTCTCCATGACTTCCGGGCCAGGGGTGAGGGGTCGGAGGTCACCGGGGAGGAGGGGGCGGGGGAGGGGGCTCATAACATCCGCCGGAGTTTATTTCCATCACGTACGGGGGGTGTTCATTTATCCGTAGGAAGCACCCCAATCTACTCTCGCCACTCGCCTTGTTCCCGGCTCCGGAGAAACCTTCAAAAGCCCCTCGAAGGCGAGGTGGTGAAAGGTACCTATCGAATTACCCGTTGTCAATGTTGTGCCTAATGTAATTACCGCCGAGGTACCGCATGGCGTAAGCTCTTCCGTTAATTGTGTGAACACGCTGTGGGCTGCACTGTTTAGCCCGCCGCCGTTTTATTGCGGATGTGAGTGATCTCGCTAAGGAAGCCTTTATCCTGTAATCGAATTAACGGACAGCGGGACCCGTTGTGTTTACTCATTAAATACTTCACCTCAGTGTTTCTTTGTCGTATTGTTCCAAATGGGGCAGTGGATTCATTTGATTTGCTGTCCAAACATCTCTCTCGCCCGCCCAGCCCTTCGAGGCGATTCAGCTCGTTCTGTTTTACCATGGAGCCATCGCGTTAAAACATAGAATAAGACATTTGTTTATTTTAGTACTAGTTGTATTAACTTTTCTTTCAACTCTAGTTTTTTTTTAACAGTTGAAAGTTATGAAAGAAACAACATTAATTTTCAAAGCGTTTTCATTAGAATTACTGATTATTGAGATAGTTTTACAATGCTTTTTGCCGAAATAAGAATCAAATTTTACAAAATAATTCGTAAGTCGGACGAAAAAGTTAATTTTTCGAAAATTTTCAGAAGTATTCAAAGTTGCGTAATAAAAAACATAATCTAAGAATATTGTAGATGTGGCACTCGAAAAACTGATCTAAGGTGTCAATTTTTACGAAATTCAAAAAAGTGCCAATTTCTCTATTAACCAACGATTTTTTACAAAAGTCTTCTTTTGATATTCTGGTCCGTCGCGGGTTGGCCTATTAGCCCTCTAATTTATAAAATTGATTTTTGGGACATGCTGTGTGTTTTTAAACGATAAAATGACATTTTACAGCTATGACTAAAATTAGACATGCGAACTAAAAAAGCAGGGAAAAAAATCTACACAGAAAAGTTTAGCTTTCTTCATAATGCCAGAGCTCGCCGTTTGCAAAGTTATGTTTTGAAAAAAAAAATGATAGGCTTAATGATTGAGATTTCATTAGGGTCGGTAAAGTTACGTTTTTTTTTTAAATTTGTTACCTAGTTACTTTTTACATCAATGCATAGTAATTTGATTATGTTTATTTTGATATAATTTAAAAATATTTTCATCAAAAATGTCAGATCATTTTAACATCGAAAACGTAAAATAAACCGAAATCTTTTTCATCAATAAATAAAGTGAACGTCCCATTATGGCGAACTGCGGATGGAAAGTTGCCATAATATATATTTCATAGAAGTCTAAATTAAATTAAAATTGGGTTAAATTAAGTTTCGGTCCCTAATCATTTGAAAGCTTCTTAACAATTAAAGCCTCGCAGAGTTTCAGAAGAACCTCTTCTCGGGTCAAATTAAAATTCACACAGAAATAAGGAGGACGCAAGACTTAGCCAACTTTTGCAAAATATTTGCATGGCTGCCTGTAGCCGACGTTCAGGATGCATTCCATTTGCATTTTGAGTGGCTTGCTCTACATTAAGCTTTTTAAATGCTACTCTTACAGCTCGCGCTTTTGTTGTATTTCATAGAAGTCTTTCATCATATTAAAACAAACTTACAATATCTTCTAGTCTGTCTATAAAAATATTTCATATTAAATTACTGCAGTAGCTTTCTGTTAACATCACGAAGAAGCCACGTTTTACTTTCAGATGTTTCTTTTCGAATCATTCAGAAATTGACTATAGAAGATGTTTTAAGCATTGCTTTTTTTTCTCGTGGCTTTGGATTTTTATTATTTTATTTTTATAGTGAATACCGCCCAAGAGTCCCAACTGCTCCCAACCGTCTGGAGCCAGTGAGACTATGGCATCCCCAATCGGGGTATGTTGTGCGGCTGAAGATAGTGGGGAGAGGGAGGATATGGGGAAGTGGAAGGTTGGGAAGTACCTAGTTATTCAGACCTGGTCACCAAACACGGCCAAAAGCCATTTGAAGCAACGTTTCGATGCTGAATGGTGGACTTTTACCAAGGCGATATTTAAAGTATCTACCACTCTAGAAAGTGCCGCAAATATTTTTTTTTTTTAAATATGAATCAAATGTGTTATGACACATACTAATTAAATAAAAGTTATTGGCGGACGCCGGGTTTAAGCCCCCGACCTTTGGATTCGTAGTTCGTGAATATTTCATGACTGGTACGAATTCAGTTCCACTGAGTAGTTTCTAGCTCAGACCACAGGGAAAATGTTAAACATTGATGATGGACCTTCTTCAGTGGGAGAGAGCACAAAAATAAGAGAAAATTCAGAACTTTTCACACATCGACCCTATGAAATAACAAGGTTCTATCTGACGCGGCAAAGTCATGCGATAATGGGATCTATAGAAAGGTACTTTAGAGTTCATTATCGCATAGCAGTGAGGTGTCAGATGGAACCTTGTTGAAACCAACGGGGTTGTCATGTTAAAGTAGAGTTGCTGAATTTAAAAATGTTTTGTTTAGAAATTTCCACTACAACCAGAATAGTGTAGTAATTTAATTTCAATATTGTCTACAAAGATATGTAGTTGTACGAGTGGATTTTACAATTTACACTGTTTCCAAATTAAAATCTAGCTTACTTGAATGTTTTCAATAGAACACAAAGGTTATTGTTATTATATGTATAAACCTACGCTATATTTATATACTTGCAGTTAAATACTAACTTTTCTCTTAATGTTATATTCTACCCATCTATTGTACTCCTTTATTTAAAAAATGTATTTATGTAAAAGCCTTAAAGGCGTTAATAAAATAAAATAAAATAAAATAAAAAATAAAATAAAATAAATATTTTGTTGTGAATACTTCACAAGAGTCCCAACTGCTCCCAATTGTCTGGAGCCAGTGGGACTATGGCATTCGCAAATTGGGAATGTCATTGTGATGTCATTGGTTATGTCTCGTGTAAACTTCCCAAATGCCTTTCCGGCGAAGATATTATTGTTAAATCCGAAACTGCGATAAAACACCGAATGTGTTTTTAGCTTCAAATGAATTTGGAATAGTGGACTGTAAATGGTAAACTGTACTACTATAGATTATGGAATGAAAGGGAAAATGTGAAACCATTCACTCACCGATGAAGTTGAAGTAATGAGTTTTTGAAATCTTATTTAACCATTGTATTGTTGCCAAACACGAATATCACAATGATTTAACTCTTCTTATTGACACACCGCATTTATTTTATTTGTGAACTACAACAAAACCGACGAACAAGCGGAAAACCAACGACCAACACGTTTTTTTCACATCAAAACTTTTCTATTTGTCTGTCAATGGTTTTCGAACACAGTGTTGTTAAATACGGAAATCGAATAAAGTGAAATGGTTGGCTAGGTAGGAACTGAGTAAAAACATGAAGGTGAGAACCTTACAATTTATCGCTTGAAATATGAATTATTGACGGTTAATCGATGGTGTTATTTTGCTGTGTTAATGAAAATTATCTATGGTTATTGATCTCGGCCTGAAAGCGCGTATTTCACGTGGACTCGTCAGATTATTAAAACTGTTAAACATTACCCAGCTTACGTAGGCTAAAGTAAGCAGCAAAAGTAATTGCTTTGTGAATCTCGTGTTAGGCAGGTTAATCCAAGTTTTAGCTTGTCAGAACATGCTCGTGTTCATACGCGCGCTAGCTGGCAGCTCCTGCGCCAAAGCCAGCTTTATCATGTGAGATTTGGTAATCTGCGATAATAAAGAACGAACAACTAGCTTTAGAGGGTGTTCAAATTCAGATTTTCCAATCTAGAATAGATGTGTAATGTACAAAGCGCCCGACAGTGATGATCGTTATTACGTAGGACGCGTTAATCTTTTTAAACATTTTTCGTTGCGCCTTGGTAGGTGTTGAAAATAATAAACGATTCTGAATTACGCAAGAGCGATATTTGACGGCTTCCGTGGTCGAGTGGTTAGGCGCTCGACTGCGAATACAGGGGTTGCGGGTTAAAATACCGACGTGCGCAAATAAATATGTGTTATTTCACATTTATATTTGGGTACATGGAATATTTTCGGCACGTTCCAGAATGGTAGATACTCAAAGTATCGCCCTGGTAAAAGACCGCCATTTAGAATCGAAACGTTGCTTGAATAGGCTTTAACTGCATTTGGTGACCAGATCTGAATTGTCAGGTACTTTCCGACCTTCCACTTACCCATTTTCTTCTCCTTCTCTCTAACTTTGGTCCCACAACATGACCCAATCCAGGATGCCATATTCTAACTGGCCCCAGACAGTTGGAAGCAGTTGGAACTTTGCGGTATTCTCTATAAAAAAAAATTGTTTACATTACACAGTTTTTATTAACCATTTCTTTGTAATATTATTACGTAGTATTGTGTCCCTCTTACACACAAAACGCATCAATTGTTGCCTCCTCTAATATTTTGTTATCTCTCTCCCTTTTTGTAGTATAAATTGTCCCTCTCTATTATTTTCTAAACCAAAACTGGTTTGCGTAAAAATAGAATAAATCCGTAGTCAATAACAAAGTGATTTTTAATCAAAATGAAATAATGATTTTGTATAAGACAAGAGATTTGATTTTATTTTTTGTGACCGACCGGTTTCGCTTAGCCTAAGCATCATCAGGGTACAACATTAAACTAGTTAAACTTAATTTGACTAAGTGAAACCGATCGGTCATAAAAAATAATATAAAATCTGTAGACAAAGTTATTATTTATTTTTTTATTAAATATGTCAAACCAAAAAGTTATTGCTTTCTACGAAAATAAAAAAGTGATTTTTATTTTGAATAATATATTGTAACATAATAAAAAACATTACAACGGCATGAAATTCACTACCCCAAATTTGTGGGGACTTTGTGGGAATGTCACACGCGGTATAAAAATAACATTATATTAATATATCGCAAATGAGTAATGGTTCACCCTAAGTGGGCTTTACTCTAGTAAAATACTCGCAGTACATTATTAACTTAAATAATTTGTTTAGGGTTGCTTTCCTTACTTTAAATTACTCCCACAGTGGTGTTTACATAGTTTTAACAACGTTACTCGAAGCTTGTTACTAATATTAACGGTTAATACCACCCATCATGTATGTAAGATATAGATACATACGTTGTCGATATGTAAACAAAAAAAACACCTAATATTAATGATTTTACTAATTTCGAAATTCGGGAGGGTTTTTGCAATCTTATTTATCACATATAAATTGGATTCTATGTCCGTGATAATTTAACGCGAGGCCGCCAACACAGACTTCTCTTTCTTTTCACGTGTAGAACTTACTTACCAATGATGATACCCTTGGGAAGATTTACTAGGTTGATTAACTGCTTTGCATCTTTGTATAATTATGATTACCTTTTTTTAAAACTACTTTTGCAAATAATAAATATACCAGAGCGGTACATACTAAGTACCACCTTGGTAAAAGTCATTAATTCAGAATCGAAACGTCGCTCAAAGTGGCTTAAGCTGTATTTGGTGAACAGATCTGGATAGCCAAGTACTCCACAACCTTCTTCTTCCCCATCTCATTCCCCTTCCCACTACCTTCAGCCTCACAAGATTCTCCAATTGGGAACGCCATAGCTCCATTGGCTCCAGACAGTTGAGAGCAGTTGGGACTCCTTAGAAAACATTTATTAATACAAACAAATACACACATAAAAATATGAAGAAAAACACATTGTAAAGTATGTGCTATAAAAATGATGAGGTTTTTGTGTAAATACAAACACTAATGTCACTTTGAAAGTAGATTTTTTTCTGCCGCACTGACGTAAGCAAACTTCAAATATGTATTACTCGACTTGTAATGAACCCTTAGAGTATATAGAGTGGTATCTATCCAAGGCTGTGTAGTCAGTTTTTGATGATTTTTTCGGCGGACCTGGGCATGGCTAAGACTAAGGTTAGGGTATTTATACATCCATTCATAGCACATATCGACATAATGTTTATTTGTATAACCACTTTTGCATAGAATTTTTTTCAACAAAAATATAGCATATAACCCAAAAAACCGTTTGGTGGTGTCAAGTTTCGTGGCATAATAAAAAATGTGGGCTTAGTCCCGCGTCGACCCAGGAGCCCAAGATCATTGTGAAGTACATAGAGGCGGGGTATTATATTTGTTGTCTCTTTCTCTCTCATGGTGTACGACGTAAAAACCCGGAGAAAGTGATTTATCGCAAGTTTGTATAGGTTGGGTAAAAATAATTAGCTCTCTCTCCATACATTTTTACTCCAAGAATGAACCAAACGTAACGCAAAATCTCGGTACATAAAAATATGCGAGCAACATGCTTAAAGGATAATAACTCCCGAAAAGATAATAATGAATGCCCGGTGACTATTGGCACCTCCGGCACACTAGAGGTTAAACAGTTTTTGGCATTAAAGAAATTTGAATAAAAGTTACCCCACGTTACTGATGGAACCGTCACCAGATTTACCACGAGTCACAGCACACGGTACTCGGTGAAGATTTGTCAAGCCAAGTAACCCCGGCTCAAAGATAATACGATTGAAGGTAGCAGCTGATTGCTTAGTTAAGCGAAGGTGCTAATTCCAATTGACTTGCAGGCCTATCAGATATTGAAATTCTGGATCATTGGACGATGTGAGCTCACCGCAATCACAATTAGTCGGTTACATGAATATGCACGTCAGTATAATTAATTTATATTTGCGGTGACTTCATATTTGGCTCACTATTAATGAGCCTCAACTTTACACTTTTTAATTTAAATAAAAAATATTTTAGTTTTAAGCCACTTTATTTATACACATATAACAATTCGACCGGTTTCGGTTAGGGACGTATATATAAACTAACAGTTTACTATCAGTTTATATATATACGTTCCTGAAGAAGGTTAAGTTTAACCGAAACCGGTCGAATTGTTATATGTGTATAAATAAAGTGGCTTAAAACAAAAAATATTTTTAAATTATAATGTCAAGCTACAAAGTGATTGCTTCCTTCGATAAATTACACTTTTTACGTTTTCAATTATAATTAAAAGGATATATTTAACATGCACCTTTTTTTTGCAAAATATGTATTTTTAATATCAATATCTACTACCTACCGGTATATATTACTATGCTAATAAGAGTGAATTTACATAGCGCAATAATGTGACAGTTCACCTCAAGTGCGATTTGCACTTAATTACCAAACCTAATATAACAACGAGAAAATAATATACAACGGATCTGCGTGCAAATTAAAACAATCTGAAATCATGAATGTTATAATAAATTATGAAAAATGACAGATATGGGAATAGCAGTTTACATTAACAAAAAAGGATTTAAAAAAATATAATGAAATAAAACAATAACTTTATACAAGACCACGGAGTTTATAATAATTTTTAAGGCCGACCGGTTTCTTTTCAATCAGATTAATATTGTATCCTGATGAAGCTTAGGCTAATTGAAACCGGTCGGCCTAAAATAAAATAAAATAAAATTTGATTATTATTTCATTTCATTAAATATATTACTAATATGTTGATGTTTACATGCACTGTTATATCCATATTATTTAAATGATTTATGATAACGATAATGATTTTAGATAGTTTTAATTTGTATAAATATCTGTTAAATATTATTTTCTCTCTGTTATATTATTATATTATTAGGTAAGGTAGTTTAGTGCTAATCTGAAACCGATCGGTAGTAAAAAGTTCCGGTATTAAATCGGTTATCGGCAGTAAATTCCGTGGTATTTTACAAAATTATTGTTATATTTTGTTTAACATGCCAAACAACGGAGTGATTGCTTTCTACAAAAATATTTTTAAAAATTCGTAGAAGCTAAGGGTGTAAAAAAAAACGTTGGAAAACATGTGTAAATATAAACAAATTTAAAAGCAAAGAAAAATAAATAATATTGAAGATGGTTAAAGTGTTGCTCATTTGCATACTTGAGGTGAAATATCACGGAATTTCACCAAGTAAATGCAATGTTATTATTAATATTATTATTGTTTTATGCTAATCAACCGATTTCGATTGTTTTTTTAATGTCATTAAATAGCCATTGAGTCATGAAATAGTTGTTTACGTGCTGCCACATATCATAGAACCTTCAACTTTTATGAAATGATGTAAAATAAAAATGGAATAAGTTAAAAAGGTGGAGAACAGGCTTAGTTGGTAATTACTTAGCTTGGAAGAGAGGTTGCCAAAAATATTAAATTGTGGTACCAGGGTGATACTGCGAGTAGCTTCATCTCTAATGCGGGAATCGAGAGATAAAAATCATCTAAGTGAAAATAAATAAATAAATAAAATAAATAAAGGAAATAAATAAATTAATAAGTAAGTGAGTAAGTAAATAAATAAATAAATTAATTAATTAATAAATAAATTAATAAATAAATAAATAAAATAAATAAATAAATGAAAATTAATCATCTATAATGAGGGAATCGAGAGATTGCGAAATCGTTCCATGCCTTCATTTTTTACAAAAGAATGCTTAGCGTCTTCAATCGGTACAAACGTAATTAAACTGTTGCAGATTAAGTTAGGTAGTTACTTACCAAGGACGTTCCGTGACTTTTAATTATTAAAAAAAAAACCACACCTACCGGCAGAGTTTTTCTTCTCAATTTACACAGTTCGTATGGAAGAAAAAAAAATCTTACAATAGATGTGATATTTCTTATATCTTAAAATTTCTATTACCAAGCATTTTTTATCTACTTGTAAACTCTACTGATCAATAAATAAAGGAAATCGATAAAACCTTTTCGGCTGTATTTAGAGTCAAGTCTAATAATTGTTAAGGTGTATAAAAGAAAACACAGTAATCTCCAAAAAGTCGAAAAAAAAGTTAGAAAATTCAATTCGATAGAAATTCAAATTGTGAACCTAATAAATTCAACAGCTAGTAGCAAACTCAGCTTTCTCCCACCGAAAACTGCGTTTGAAAGTATATATTAAAAGTAAAGATAGTAATCTCCGTGCTTTTTCAAAAGCAAACACAGTAAACTCCATTTCGAACGATCAAATAAATTAAGGTATTCTTTGAAGTCGATCAACACAAACCAGAGATGGTGATTTTCAAAAAAGTTTTGTGGCAAACACAGCAATATCCAATGTTGTATGAAGCAAAAGTATCAATCTCCAACGCTTGGTAGCAAAAAACGGCAATCTCCCGATTTAAAGGTGATTTGTCTCTTTGTAGACTTGCATTCACCAAAATGTGTGAATGCGAATAATCCCAGATGTCAAAATACTATATTTATTTATTTATAAATTAACGAAAGTCCAATTAAAAAAAAAAAGACATGAAATGAGAAAAAGAACAACAGAGAAAGAACAGCACATACATCATATCAAATGAAGCAATGGCAAAAATAGGACAAAATAAACATAAGAGATAACACTCAAGCCAAGGTCAAGTCAAAGTTTTGGTAGAGTCGTAAAGAATGACAAAAACCATTTAGACTGCTATCAAAAATTTCAAGACTATGGCTTGAGTTAACAAGTCTCGACATTCTGTATCGACATCATATCTTATTTTACATCCTTTTTTCAGCTTCTGTCAATATTTACAAGTTTTTGCCATTTCTCAAAAACTCAACGATTTCGCTTTTATGGAATAAGTAATTTTGTATTTCTATACAAATATCTATCAACTATCAAAATGTGTTCGGTTAAATCGCTATTTTCGTAAAAAAAGGTCCCGCACACCCTTGCTACTCGTAGATACACGAGCCGAATTAATCCTACATTATTGATCAATTGTAAATAGTTAATTCCTTTTCCGAATGACTGCCAAATCCTCTCTTTAAGATCGTTCTGTTTACTGTAATCGCGGCTCTGGTGCATTAACTACAGAAGTAGCCGAAGGGAACGGCAATATCCGTGCAAGCGAGTAATCGCCTTAGGAATCCGTTATTTCGAGTGAATTCCCAGCGGCGACATTGACTAAACATTTATACAAGTCATTTTTGCAAGTCTACCAGCTCCGCCTGTGGACTTGGGAGTTCATGAATTTGAAGAGCGGGCTGTTCTTACACAGCTTGAATTAGTTGGCTATACAATACATCTTATGGCGGCGGTACACCAATAGTACACCAATAATATCTCGACCTTTTCGCGAGTAGGTTTTTTTATTTAAGGAGAAAACACAGAATCAGACAGTAATTTCATTTATTTAGTTTATTTGCAGTCCTCCACATCAGGTATTTCTATTCTAAGGCAGACTGTAGGTTTTGTGTTGGTGTTACTGGTTCTATGTTGTCTTCATATTTTTTTATGATTTATCTTCATGTGTATTTAGCCATATTTTAATGTTGTTTTTGAACATTTTTATCTCTGTGCTATTTTTTATATTATTCAGAAGAGCATTTTATAATTTGGAAGTGGTTTTTCTGGTCAAAAGATGTATTTATCTTGGAATTTTGATTCTATTTTATTTCTTTGTTGTTGTAGTGTGAGTGTGTTAGTCAGTAAGGTTCTCAGTTTTTTCCTTTAAAATTGAGTAGAGCACTTTTTCAATATAGTGTTGTGATAATAAGAACATTAAAGTATTTTTTTATATTTCTTTTGGCGGAGTTCTTATACCTTTAAGATTATTTTTATAACACTTTTTTTGTGCTTTCACGAGCTGCTTTAGATGGGTGTTTGAGGCAGATCCCCATCCAATAATTGAATTTTCTGTACGTTATTGGCGAAAAGCACAATAGACTTTATACAGATATTTTTTTGTTTCTAAAGAAGAACATGAGATTGGTGAGTTTTTTTGTAATGCTGTTTAACATATGTGGGAATCCCATTGAAGATTTTGGTCGATTTCAATGCCAAGCTATGTTATGCTTCTAAATTGTGTTATAGTAGGGTAGTGTTATGAGTATGCTTCGCTTTTTAATTGACACCCATGTTGTTTGAGACCATAATCTTCAGTTGGCTGTCCCCTGGCCGTAAATGGTAGAAAATGTCATGAATTTTGTTATGCTTACATTAAGTGTGAGTGAGTTTTTTTTCAAACATTTTTTTCAGAAAGACAAGCCCACGTTCAGCTTCTTTGTATGAGGTTTTCCAACCGCTTTCAATAGTAAAAAAAGTAAACATTAACTGGAAAATTTTCCCGTATTTTATCTATTCCCCTCGGATTAACATCAAGTATCAGATAAATAAATCGTTACAGATAATTTTATATAAGCTTAAAGGAAAAAAATAGATTCGGTTACACTGAAAAATGATAAAAAATTCACAGTGTCTAAAAAAAGACGCAGCAGATAAATAACCTTATCAAATATTTTTAGAATAACTTAAAAGGAAGAAAAAATAAAAAGTTCAATTAATATAGTGTTACACAGAGATACGATAAAAAGTACACAATGTATACACTTCTTGGATTCATTAATAGAATTGCTTGTGACTTTAAGAATATAAAGACCTTAAAAACCCTTTACTGCTCATTACTTTGCCCTCATCTAGAATATGCTAGTGTAATTTGTTCCCCTTTCTATACCGTTTATATTCATCATATTGAATCCGTACAACATCGCTTCTTACGCGGTATTGCATGGAGATTAGAGCGAGAAAGAGACAAATATTCATATGACGAAATCGAAAAATAATTGAAAATGTCTTCATTTTAAAAGCGCAGGAAAGGCTTTGATTTAATTCTCATTTACAAAATTATTAATTATTTTATTGACTCACTTCCTCTGTTGCAACTTATCCAGTTCAACATTCCTTGCCGTAGACTCAGAAACAATGAATTGCTGGTTCTCAATCATCACAATGCTATTATGTGTATAATTCTCCAATGTCCAGAATGTCAAGACTTGTTAACTCAAGCCATGATCTTGAAACTTTTGGTAGCAGTCTAAATGATTTTCGTCATTCTTTACGATTTTACCACAACTTTGACTAGACCATGGCTTGAATGTTCTCTCTTATGTTACTTTTGCCCTATTTTTGTCATCGCGACATTTATTATTATGTATATGCTATTTCTTCTCTGTTGCTCTTTTTTTCCAATTCCTGTTTTATGTCTTTTTGTAATAGAACTTTAGTCCGTTAATTTATAAATAAATAAACAGAGTACTGCTATTTTGTTTTACGATAGCTTTCAATTTTCTACTAAAAGTACTGCGTGTATCAAATAATATGTCTGAATCTTATATAGTTTGATTTTGATTAAATTACTCGCACATTCTTCCGATTGGATTCCTGACACCAGCATTTGTGCGCGTCCCGCTAATGTGGAATTAGTCGTTATATCTAGTCGTTCTGGGTGGTAGTTTAAACTCGATTAGTTTTAGTAAGGTGGGACAGTCGATTACGTTATAGCCTACTTAATATAGGGTCGTTAAGGTCTTATATATTAACACATACATAAAACGTTAAGCCTTTTATATAGATTTGGATTAAAATATAATTTAAAAAAAAAAAATTCTCACATGACCTATAATGAACTCCTTGCATTTGCGGTCGTTGTTTTGCGTTTTCTTTTGAACGCTTTCATTTCTCCTAATTAAAAACCTAACCATCACGCCGTTTCTCCGCAGGTGTAGCCAGAGAGGATGGACCGCAATACAACTCTGTCTTGTAATACATGTCTCATACATACTCTTCTCTTATTTTGACTCTTCACATGACCCGAACAAAGTATTCGATTCACTACACCGTGCCGTGTCTTCCTCAGGCGTCCTCAACTTATTCTTCCGTTTAATTTCGCATCATATATTATTTTCACACTCTTTTCTTCGTGCATTCGCTCTACATGCCTAAACCATCTAAGCGTCCCTTTTTTTAATTGTATTCATTACCTTATATCAGCCTTGCATTATTTCCGGATATCCAAATTTTTAGCACTGTCATACATGGTTTCGACACACATACGCCTCAGGGATCTCATTTATACAGCATTCAGTTTGTTTCAATCCTTCCTCCGCTAGATTCATGCCTAACTGCCATACATCAGGTTTTGTACAAGCACTTAATTGTGGACTGCAAGCTTCGCTTCTTTGGACATTTTTTCTCCTGAAGCTCATTATTGCTGAACTGGTAATTTCAGCTAGTTGGCAGCATTCCTCGTTCTCTACATCCCCTTCAAGTTGTAAGGTATGTTTATCTCCCAATAATTCCATCGTATTAAAAGTGAAGCATCGGAAATATAAACGAGAGGCTTTTTGTATTTTTTGTTATTCTTGGAGGGATTCTGCGGTAAGCGAATTGTTCACTGAATCTTGGCCAGGTGTCTCCGATTATAGGCAAGCATTACAAACGATCAAATGGAGGACTAAGTATAAAATATTAAAATATAGCGTTAGACTCGCTCGCCTTAAATACTGAATGTTCGGCTACATGCTTCAAAGCAAGTATGGTACCTACGACCAATCTGTGTTTATGATTTCAAACATTTTCCTCTAACGTGCACTATATAATTTACACAATAATCTTGATTTTAAATTAGGCTTTTCAGCGTATAACGAAAACAAAGTTACCAAAGTACCTAACATGGCGTGGGTTTTGTGTAAAAGCTATTCATTATCTCTTATTAGGCAACTCGTGAAATTAAACAGCATCAAAATGTTGATGAAGATTGTGCATATTAAATTCAGCGAAGGATCAAAGTAAAATCTCCAAGGAACTCAGTTGGGGAATTGTGATTTCTTTTCTCTTACAATTCCTACCTGAATCCGAATTTAAATAAACAATGAGATTTCTGTTTTAGCGAGCGGCTTAAATGTTTTTCAATTAAAAAATCCTCTCGGAGTACCTACATAACTGGATTTGAAGATTTATTGCTAGGCAGTAGGTAAGTTCCTACCCGCATATTCTTGTTTCCTATATTACTGCGCATATTATGCGATAAATAAGAAGGAGGAAAGAGAACTTTCATTGTGTTTAACTAAGATTTTACGGGTAGACAGCATGTAAAATCGCACTTTAATAACTGGTTATTTTATGAACACTAATTTAATTACTTAGTAATTACTTTTAAACAAATATTTTTTTAAATTTTCAACACCTGTTTGTTTTTTTTGTATGAGCAGAGAACTTGTTTTACCATGCATATAAACAGAGAGAAACGGAAAGGCTGATAAGGATATTAAAATAAGGTTGAATGCAGAAAACTCCATTCATGGAGGACTGAACGCTGTTGGCGCTAGTAAAAAATGGTCCAAAGAAGCGAAGCTAGCCGTCCACAATGAAATGCTTATACCAACTTTGATGTATGACAGTGAGGCATGGAACTGGTAGAAGAAGGATGAAAGTAGACTGAATTCTGTGGAAACGAGATCCCCGAGACGTATGCGCGGTAAAACCATGTATGACCGTATTAAAAATGTGTATATCCGGAAAGAATGCAAGGCTGATGTGAGCGTAACGAATAGGATCAAGAAAGGGACGCTTAGATGATTTGGGCATGTAGAGCGAATGAACGAAGAAATAAGTGTGAAAAGAATATATGATGCAAAAGTTAATGGAAGAAGAAGTCGAGGCCGCCCGAGAAAGACATGGCACGATCAAGTGAATCAAATACTTGACTCGGGTCATGTGAAGAGTCAGCATAACAGAAGAGTATGAATGAGACGATGTATGAATGTGAATGAAGCAAGGAGTGTGTTCCAAGACAGAGTTATATGGCGATCCATCCTCTCTGCCCACCCCTGCGGAGAAACGGCGTGACGGTTAGTTAGTTTAAAATTATTATAAAATGTATTTTACAATTTATGATAACACTTATGATTTTAAATGGTTTTAATTTTTGCATACATATCTGTTATATATTATTTTATCGCAGGAAGCAAATCCGTGGGGAAAAAGAAGAACGGAATGAGTCAATAAACGCAGATGTTCAGGAGAGATAAATCAAAATTTTTAAATTTAGTTTTTAGGTTTTTCAATTTTATTTAAACAATAATAATTATTATTTTAAATTTGAAAAAAAAACAATTTTTAGTCAAAAGTTCTGCGATGTAATTATTTTTACGCGTGACAGCTGTTTCGCCTTCTGAGGGCATTATCAAACTGTCAAAAAAAATTGAGTTCTACAAAATAAACCTTAAAACCATAAATATATAGAAATTTAGTTTTTATATGTATATATAATCATGTCATACGTCCCATGTCCTTTTTTAAGAATAATAGCACATATTTTTTATTTTCTCACTCATCTCATTTTTCCTTGCTAGATATATATTTGAGGAACAATTCTGCATACTTAACTCAAAACTTAATATATCCTAGATATATTTTTTCATCATTATTTTTGCTATCAATGGGTGATACAACTAAATTTTTTTTTATAGTAACCTCATAAGCCTTAAATGAGTATATGTATTTTTTTTAGGTTTGTTTAATTATTTTGTAGCATTTCCGCACTAATTGTATTTTTACTTACTAAGCGTTTTATTTTAGTTGTTGTACTTTTTTTTTCTCGTTGTTATATTAGGTTATGTAATTTAGTGTAAAGCGCACTTGAGGTGAACTATCACAAAACTGCGCTATATAAATTCACTGCTATTGTAATATATGATAAAAAAACATCTGAGGCATAATAATCTTTAAGGTATTGATTTAGACGTCCTATTTATAGTGGAAAATTTAAAAATGCTTCTATTTTTTTACGTTACTCTTCATAACTTTATATAATGAAATTCAACCTCTCTAAAAGTGGCATCCCTCACAAAGTACAGAAAAAATATGTTTGAGAGGAAGTCTGAAGATTCAACGACCAATCTGCAGTCATGCAATAAAACTGTATCTGGTGAACCAGATACAACCACGTTTTTTTTAAAAAAAATTTTATTGTGAATACCGGACAAGAGTCTCAACTGCTCCCAACCGGGTATGTTGTGAAGCTGAAAATAGTTAATGGAAAGGTAATGGGTAGTAAGAAGATTGAAATGTACCTGGCTATTCAGATATGACCACCAAATACCGTTTCCATTCTGAATGGTGGTCTTTCACCAGGCCGGTACTTAGAGTATCTACCACCTCGAAACGTGTCGCGAATATACTATTCATTATTTTTATATGAATCAAGTGTGTTATGACCTTAGATTATATGGAGTGGTATCAATCCAAGGTAGTGTAGTCAGTTTTTGATGATTTTTACCTGCCTCGGCGGACCTGGGCGTGGCTAAGACCAAGGCTAGGGTATTTATACATCCATTCATATCACATATCGACATAATGTTTTTGTTTATTCGTATAACCACTTTTTTACAGTATTGATATCAACAAAAATATAGCATCTAACCTGAAAAACCGTTTAGCTGTGTCAAGTTTAGTAGCATAATAAAAAATGTGGGCGGAGTCCCGGAGTGACCCAGGAGCCTAAGATCATTGTGACAGTACGTAGAAGCGGAGTATTATATTTGTTGTCTCTTTCTATCTCATGGTGTACGACGTATATACCGGGAGAAAGTGATTTATCGCAAGTTTGTATCGGTAGGGTAAATATAATTAGCTCTCTCTCCATATATTGTTTCTCCAAGGTTATGACACATATTCACTTAATAAAATTGACGTGCGCACGTCGGGTTCGAGTCCGCGGCTGGATTCGTAGTCTAGCGCCTTACCACGACCACGTAGCCCGACACGTGCCGGCCCGATTTTTTATAAAGAGGTTAGCACCACGTTTAAAAAAACGTGTTTGGTGGATGTTGTAATAAAGATTTTTATTACGTACCAAAATTGAAACCAAACATTCACCCTTTAGAATTTACTCGACAATATTTTCGCTTTACAAATATTTTGAATAAAGTTAATGATTATTTAACATTTTTACTTGTCTTGATTATACAACCCGTTCAGAAGCTTTCGTTGAAATAAACAACTCCGAAAAATTAAACCATTCTTATTCGTTAATTATTTGTTTCAAATTTGTAACAATAATTACTGAGAGCAATTTGATAAGTTGGCAAATTCGAGATGATCAAAACAAATTTCGAATCCAACGGGTAATAACTCGAACATTCCATCACCAAATAATCAATCTCAATTACCAACCCAACCAGTTCTTTTCAATCCTACTCTGAAGTTTGACAAATTGTTATATACTTACCTATCGGAATGACTCGCGGAGAGGGGCGCACAATTTTTTAGGTTGAGGGAACCACGAACTCCAAATGCGATTGAACATTACCAAAAGAACTTTAATTAAAAAGTTTGCGAGTTCAATATCTTTCCCGAAGTAGGCATAAAACCTGACCTCGCCCTGCATAGGCGACTCAAGCCCGCAGAAGCTGGGCTTATTTCGGGGGAAAAATTATGTGGATTCCGTCGTAAAATATTATGATTCATTTAATATTTTTGATTGATTTCATAATTATAACAAAAAGTCCGAGTCGGTTGGTAATATAAAAACATTACTTTTATAATATAATTATGAAGGTAATGCTTTTGGATTTTTTTCGCTGTCTGACGAATACCTTTTCTGCGAAATAACATGACATGCATTACATTGGCATGCTTGGTGTAACCTTAAGTGACCAGCTGAGGCATGGGGGCTCCACGACACCAGAGTTAAGTTAGCCTCTCAGAAGCCAAGCATACTGTACAGGGCCCGCGGATACTAAAATAGTACACAACTGCTGACGTTGTACAAATCGCAAGTGGGCCCCACTGTTGAATTTGGCAGCCACCTATGGTCTAGAGCCCCTAAATGACTGAAAAACCCTTGACTCTTTGCAAAAACGGGTGGTCCGTTAAATATATTCTCCTATATTTAACGCGCGCCCAACCCTTGCACACGATTGACATTCGATATATGAGAACGGATAGCTTTTACGACTCTTTATTGTGTTCAACAGCTCAGCTGTGCCTCTTCAAAACCCAGATTCACTCTTTCTTTTCCTCAAAAAGACCATATAGTTAGTTGAGGAAGCAGGTTTTTTTTTTTAAATATACTCATATTGTTTTTCCCGTTTCTCGTACGTTTCTTCCAGGATACTTTTAGCGTTCTCTCAAAAGTCCACGACTTGATAATTTTATTTCCTACTATATTATAAAAGGAGCATGACTCCGTAACTTTACACGAATAAATTTCAAAAACTTTTTTTTGTACACATCTGCCTTATTAATTACCATTGTTGATCCATTCAATCAAAATTGAAATGTAGAAAATATTTCAACATACAGTTGCGTAAAAAAAAGTTATTTGATAATGAGGACAGTGTGTCGGCTAGTTTACTTTACGCTTAGGTAAACATACACCAAATAGGATGAGTGAAGAATCAAAAGCAGTTTTCTTTTTAAAAGATTTTTTTTAAATGATTAAGGTTGCTGTGTTTCAAACTTTCGTCAAATTTGACATCATCACATTTGATTTCGTCGCATTTGACATCGTCACTTTGACATTATCACGCTTGACACCGTCAGACTTGACATCGTCACATTTGACGGTGTAACATTTAACATCGTCATGTATGACATCGTCACGTTTGACATCATCACGTTTGACACCGTCAGATTTGATATCGTCACATTCGACATCGTCACGTTTGACATCGTCACGTTTGACACCGTCAGATTTGATATCGTCACATTTGACATTTTCAGATTTAACTTCTTCACATTTGGCATTGTCGTATTTGACATCGTCACATTGGACATCTGCACCCTCTTCTGCCTATCCCGCAAAAGTAGGCAGAAAGTATGGACCGCCAAACAACTCTGTCTTGGTACACACTCATCGTCTCCTACATGATCTTATTTTATTCTGACTCTTGACACGGCCTGACTCAAGTATTTGATTCACTTGATCGTGCCATGTATTCCTCGAGCGTCCCCGACTACTTCTTCCATTCACTTTTGCGTCATATATCACTACACTCCTTTATTCGTTCACTCGCTCTACATGCCCAAACCATCAAAGCGTTTTTTTTTTTAGTCATAAAACTAAGTATCACAAATTTCTATTGTCCAAATATAAGTAGGCATCTACAGTAAAATCTTCGCGAAGAATAAAAATACTAACGAAATTCGAAATTATAACTGGTTTACCTACGTAGGTTATTCCTGGGGTCGTAAATGTAAAGCAAATGCTTAAACCTAAAAAAAAAATTTAGACCACACAAACAAGATGCATATATACATAAATAAAAACACAATTTACTTGATGTATGTTTTTGTTTCCCTACCGAATGAGGAACATAACATTCAATTTAAGAATGCAAATCAAGAACGATGCGATATTGCATAATATGTATGCGAGCACGTTAGAATGAAGGTATGCTCGCGAACCAGAACTGATTTCGTTGAATAATACGTATGAACTGGGTATCGAGTTTCACGTTGAGCCCAACTCATGCGAGCGAGTAGGCCCATCGTTCCGAATCTTTGTTAAATCTGTAAAACGAGCAGACGACCCGTGACTTCTGACTAGTACCGTATCAAAATATAACTAGCCGTTGGAAATAACCGCTAGATGCCGTCAACGTCCAACGCCATTGACGAAAAATTGCGCCAACAGTTGGATATCAATAGCTACATACGAATACTATTCAACACAACGCAGTCTCAACACTCACTGAGTATGTACCTATTGTTTTAGCTTCAGCGACAAATAAGAGTGGTAGATACTCTGAGTATCGCCCTGGTGAGAAACCACTATTCAGAATCGAAACGTTGCTGGAAATGGCTTTAGTCATTTTTGGTGACCAGATCAGAATAGCCAGGTACTTCCCAACCTTCCTCTTCTCCATCTCCTTTCCTTCTTTACTACCTTCAGCCTCACAACATACCCCAATCGGGGATGCCATAGTCTCACTGGCTCTAGACGGTTGGGAGCAGTTGGGACTCTTGCGCGGTATTCACTATAAGAAAATAAATAATAAAAAATAAGCAAAAAGGTGTAAGAGATCATACTCCGTGAACGATATTATGCGTAATTTGGAATGATCTTTTAGTTTTTTACCTCCCTACTAGACTTCTTTGCGGATTTTCTTATCCGAAACGGCCGATACGTTGCGCCCAGCGTCAACCAAATCTACCGATGGCAAGTAATATATAACAGTTATAAAATAACGCCCCCAACGGCACCAACGTACGAACTGTTTCAACTCTCCCGGCAGGGAATTATTAATATTAAAATAAATATCGTCGCGTTAACGCCAGCGTTGTTTTCAACGGTTATATTCAACAGTTGACATTTGCCAACGATAACGGAGGTGGCGTTTTTTTTTTGTTTTAAATGATTATAGCCAACGCCTAGTACTATTTACGACCTTCTTAAAAAAAGCCGTTTTTTTGTTATTTTATAACGAAGGACTTCTATTTGAATTGTACACGTTATGTTAGCTACATGAATTCCAATCAAAGTAAACTTATAGTATAAATGTTCCTTTATACTACAATACTACTTTGGTACATCAGTTAATATCATATGTGAATTAACACATTTGACAAAAGCACGCGACCTCTGGATTCGTGGTTGGAGATCTCAACCGCTCGGCCACGGAGGTCGTCATTGACGTGATCTAGATCGTAATTGAAAAAAATGATGGTTCTATTCTTGGATGAATATCAAAATTAAAAACTTTCAAATCTAATAAAATTAAAAAATAACTTTGTATGAAATCAAAGATTTTATTTTAATTTTTATTACCGACTAGTTTTGCTTGGCCTAAGCATTATCAGGGTAAAAAATTAAGTTAAACAAAAAATATATGGTGTGCGGTTATATATAAATACAGAGGAAAGACACAATATAAAATAAAATAAGATAACAGTGAGAAAAAAAAAAAAAAGAATAACATTATTATGCCTTTGTTATAATTTAAAAAAATAATAATAATTTAACACAGAGAGGAGAACACAATTTAAAATAAAATAAGAGAACAGTGATAATAAGAGTTATAACAAAGGAATAATAATTTAAATGTTATTCTTTTATTTTCTCATTGTTCTCTAATGTTATTTTATATTGTGTTCTCCCTTTGTATGCATATATTACCGCAAACTATGTATTTTTAGTTTAGTTTAATTTTGTACCCTGATGATGATTAGGCTAGGCGAAACCAGCCGGTCATAAATATTAAATTAAAATCTGTGGTCTTATACAAAGCATTTTATTCATTCCGTTAAATATGTTAAACCACAAAGTAATTGCTTTCTACGAAAATGTACTTTAATATTTGTTCAAACATCCCCAGAACTATATAAAAAGTGCTTTGGGGTGGCGGAATTTGGAAATGTACCCGCCTACATGTATTCATGTTCAATATTTACACGTTGTACGGCGGGGAACTCCATCAAATGGATTAATGATAATAACTGAGCGCCCTTGCTTCGTGTTTTGTCGGAAAGGGATTTACAAGACATGCAAAGCTTCAATTCAACATTTATAAAATCCACTCGCTCTACTTTTCATTTTCGTTTTTTAATCCTTCCAACGAGTACAACGGGGGCAATTCACCACTGCGGCTCGTCTTGAAAATTTATCACCACGCTCATGCGGTTAATGTTTTCGGCAAAATGTTCGCCATAGTTAAATGCATAATTATTGTCGTTTGATGAATAAAGCTTGTTCATTGACGAACCTTTTTTGCTCAAGTAAATCAGTTTGATGCATTACCCACGAGTTATTTTGATAAAGTTCCTGTACCAATACTGTCATTTTTCCCGAAAACTTCTGAATATTCATAAAACTCAATGAAAATCAACAGCAGACATATTTTGTATACGATGAACTTGCACACAAATTTGATACGCATTAGAAAGTTTGCATTTTTTGTGTGCTAGAGTGCTAAGATTGAAAAAAACGTCATGATTCGACCGGTCGGTAGCTGAGTGGACAAACGCGTCGGATTCCCACCCGGGCGTCGTGCGTTCAATTCCTCTGCTTGCTAATAATAATAATAATTGGACGATTTGTATAGCGCCGTTTTTGTGAAAAATCACCTCAAGGGCGCTGTACAGATCTTACTTTCTATCTTTACATATTAATTCCTAGTTCAAATAAGAAAATATACAGGAACATACTTACCTGGCAGGTCCCATCAGATAGACACAATTATAAACTTTAAATTATGATTTTTATTTTAATATTTTTTAATTTTTTTTACTTTTTTTTTTTTTTTTCTTTTTCCGATTTAGGGCATGGGAGCGAAATTAAAAGAATGGACTTTCTGAATTTGTCATACAGTACAAGATTTGGTTGAAATTAGCATATCTAAAGGTGATTCGTCGAGAGACAGATTATGTTGAGATTCTTTTAATGAATTTAAGGATATGAGAGTCTGAAAAGGTAAGTTTTCAGTTTGGACCGAAATTCTCTAAGTCCTCCATCATTGCACAAGCAACATCTTCCGCTTCTTATGATGGCAGTAGGAGTTTTTCAAATATTGTCAGGTTATTCGTAACCCGGGAATGTTTGTCTTTCTTTAAAAGTTGTAGCCGAAAATTTTATTTTCTATCAAAATTTAAATTTACCACCAAAACCGAAAAATCATAAGAAAAAAGTTAATAAAAAATTTAAATCATTTTCGGCCACATCATCATCATTAACGTCGTATTTTTCAATCCAGCACAGTATTGAGTCACGAGCTGCCACTGATCAGAAGAAGAACTGCTTTATATAGCCCTGATTTACTTAGCCTTATTACCTTCCATGTACCTAACAAAACCACTCGATCCAAAATTATTTTTAAATGTAACAATAATATCAGGACTGAGTCATTTAGATACTCGCTTGTACGTAGATTGCATACAGTAGGTAATTCTTTCGCTAGAATAGTAGATATATTCAACTGCACCGAATCTAGTTACAAGAAGGCTATAATAGTATAACTCTTTCAAAAATATTACTGTTAATTTATTACATTTTAATATTAATATTAACTTACATATGTTTTTGGGTGCTAATCATTTACTCCATGTTATGTTTGTCACTATTATTTTATGTTATATATTACACAGTTATGTAAAAGCCCATCAGGGCGTATATAATTAAATAAATACATTATTAAAATAAGTGTAATTTGGTTAAGTGAAAAAAAAACTGTTTTAATTTCTATGAATTAAAATATAATTTTTATTATTTAAGAGATAAGTATTACAGAAGTGTTTACAAACAAAAAGGTAGTCACACAAAGCTGCAAAATGGTGGATTATATGAGATCCGTAATGCAAACTTTACTAACCCTTATCTTGACAATGTTACATATATGTTACACAAAATTTCCTTTCTTTTATATTTTTTAACAAATATTTAAACATTTTTAGTAACGACAACACTATTATTTATCGTCCTGTCAATGATCAGTTTATAAAATTATGTAGCTTATTATCTTATCTTTAATCTTTTCTAATATTTTTTCTTTGCCAAAATAAGGGTTTTAAAAACAGAAAATCTCCCACCTTTCTTTAAAATCAAAGTAATCTTTATATCGCTAAGCTAGTTCAAACAATTAAAAATATAATTTTTCGTACTTGTTATAGTATTGAACTACGAGGCGATATGTATTTTTTTAATATTACATTTCCGTACCTGAAAGTAAAAATCAAGCAAACATTCCGATGGGGGTGACGTAGTTGCCCCATTTGACCCTGCTTATCAAAGCGTTTCAATGACATATTTTGGAGTAATTTGTTTTTGGTAATACTTAGAAAGAAGATTATTCATAAAGCGCCCTTTTTTATATGAATACCGCACAAGAGTCTCAACTGCTCCCAACCGTCTAGAGCTAGTGAGACTATGGCATCCCTAAATAGGGTATGTTGTGAGGCTGAAGGAAGTGGGGAGGGGAAGGAGATTGGGAAGAGGAAGGTTGGGATGCCCTTGAGGTGATTTCCCCACAAAAACGGTGCTGTAAAAGTTATCCATTTATTACTATTATCTCTGTAATCTTTTCTAACATATGGTACAAAACTCTCGTCTGGAGTGACACTTGAACCCCGTTTCTGAACGAAAGTGTTGAGTTAGCGTACACCGTCGGATGGTGAGTTACTATTTTTGTTTCTTAAAAAAGTGTAAATGTTTTTTTCCCAAAAAAAGTTAAATTTTTTATTTTATTCTGGAGAAATCAGATATTTCTGAGTTTATAAACACACAATGTATTCCAATTAACTAGAAGAAAATAATAAAAAGTATTAAAAGAAACTAAAAAATAACTTTTTATTAGACCACGGATATTATTTTAACTTTTATGACCGACCGTTTATAGCCTAATCATAATCAGGGTACAAAATGAAGCTCAACAAAAAAATATAAAGAAGGAAAAAAAATACAAAATAAAATAACAGAACAATGAGAAAATAATGGAATAACCTTTTAATATAATAACACTTAAAAACACCAATCTACCGTACCGTTTAGGCACACAGTCATAACCTCAAAATGCCTTCTTCACTAAAGCCAAATAACACAGCATATTAGACATAAAAAAAGTTAACGTGGTGCCAACATTCAACAGCGTATTTAAATCACAAAATAATTCATCCGGAAAACAAGCAACGCAATTATTAAAGTTGGAAAGTTTAATTTGTTGAAATGTGTGCAATGTTGCCATAAAATTTTAGCGCACTCCTCGTGCAGTTTTATTACAAAACATTTAACATAGCAAACATTAATTCATTTTTCGAAACAGATTGCGGTGTTTTTTTTTATTCTCGTATGCCAGACACATTCTCCACAAATAATTATTTGTGGAGAATTGCAGGCGAGTTAAATATTTGGTTTTGATATTGAAATAGTGTGTCATTTTAAACATTTGTGACACTCGTTCAAAACGCAAATTCTGTGGCATTTAGATACAGATGTAAGAAGTTAGGCTAAGGTAAAGTAAGCGGTTCTACTTTAAAAGGTCTATGGAAGTTTGGGTGAAGAGATACAACTCGGGCATTCAAATTTGTGCATTTCCAATTTATACATTCAAAGTATGAAAAGTCTTATTTTAAGAAATAAAGGTGGTAAGAAATTAATTTTGCCTCTCCTGAACAGTTAAAGAATTGTGACATGTACCTCTTTCTCTAAATGCCACAGAATTATGCATCTTTATACCGAAACAAAAGTTTAAAAGTTTTTTTAATGGCTTCACAATTTTCGAAAATGCAATCACTTGGTGGTTAGACATCATATTAAAAATAAAAGAATGCTTTGTTTTAAAACCCCAAAATTTATTATAATGAAGACCAACCGGTTTCGCTTGAATCAAGCTTCGTCAGGGCACATGTAATAACTGTTATATGTGTTATTATATGTGCTCTGACGAAGCTTGAACCAAGCGAAACCGGTTGGCCTTCATTATAATAAATTTTGTGGCTTCAAAACAAAGTATTCTTATATTTTTAATACTGAAATAATTAATTTTAAAGGCATTGAGAATTACAGGAACTGTTATATTTGCAAAGAAGTCATGAATAATTTTTAAACTCTTTTGTACGAAACTATTTCTTATAACACAAAAACTCCTTAGTTATGTCACCAATCAGTCACACACTGATGGCAAAAAAAAAAAAATCTTAAAATTACTTGTAAATTAGGGAGGACGTTAATTGGTAGGACTTTTCGCATTCACCGTTTTTTTTTGACTTGTAATTATGATTTATGACTGTGTTAGAGACAAAGAAAATATTCGTCTTATATTAGATAAAAATCCATTTTAGTTTATACGGTGTCCTTTGTTTCAAAGGTCGCCTTCAAAGGTTGGCGGTATGAATCTTGTACGATATCACCTTACAATGAAAAACCCATGCCGACAAACTCTTTGACATGTTCAATTCCTTCCGCGCGCGGGGTGGAGAGCCCAGTTTTGCATGCAGTCCGAGAAATGCGATATTATTGTTGGCATTTTCTTATGGCAACACAAAAGAATCATACAATATACTACGCATCCGTATAGTATTAATCTTGGGGTAAAAATATACATGGAGAGAGAGCTACATATTTTTACCCAAGCAATACAAATTTGCGATAAATCACTTTCTCCCGGTTTATACGTCGTATGCCATGAGAGAGAAAGAGACAAAAAAAGTCGTCAAATAATATCGCAGCACTTCTAAGTATGTCAGAATGTTCTCCATCCGCGCTGACTTTACATCGTCGCATCGCATAAATTACGTCAACGGATTTTGAAGTTATTTCTTATAATAATAATAATAATAATAATATTTGGATGATTTTTATAGCGCCGTTTTTGTGGAAAATCACCTCGAGGGCGCTGTTATATTTGTGGTGGTTAAAAAAACTTGGCTGTGGTTTAACAATTAAATTCACAGCAAATGAGGTGAATTACGGTGATCCGCAGTGAATAAAATATACATATTTTTAAAACTAAAAACTCTTGCCAGCACGCAATAGGGCTTCAGATTGTGAAAAAACAAATAATTTCTCATTATTACAAAAATACATGCTTTTACGGATGCATTAATATTAAAAACGAAAACTTTCCCAGATGAAAACTCATTTATTTAACTTATTGTATATTCCAAACGAGTTGCACAGATAATAAACAATAATAATGAAACGATTTTAAGTGAATAAATAATGTTCGCCTGAAAATCCCACAGGGTACGTTTGACTTTATTATTATACTTATATTTAAATATAATAAGTTAGAATCCTTTCAAAAACAAACACAAAGGAAGTGTAGTAAACATTAAAATAATCCTCTAACGCAACTGATATAAACTAAAGTGCTGGCGTTACACACGAACGCTTTATTAAACCACTTACTAATACTATGTGCTTTTATTTACTTGGAAAATTTCTGTTCAAGAGTACTAAACCCTCCACACAGCATCCCCAAAGATGACATAGGCCCTGAGGGAAATTGTTTTCCTTAAGGCCTCCTGTGTGGAGTTATTGTAAAAAAAAAAAAACTTTCCTTACGTAATTAGTCCAACGGCAGTGTTTACATAGTAAAAATTGCTCAATTTACAGCTATTTTTATATATATTAATTAATTTATGCATTGTTTTATCATAACTACACAGTATACATTATTTTGTAAGATGTTAGATCATCGCAACTATTTCCAACTAACTAACTTAAAACATTTTATTTTAGTAATAATATGTTCCCAAGGTACAACATTGAACTAGTTTAGTAGCACCCTGATGATGCTTAGGATTATTGAAACCGATCGGTCATAAAAAATAAAATAATATCCGTGGTCTTATATATTTTTTTTTTCATTTCTTTAAATATGTCAAACCACAAAGTGATTGCTTTCTGCGAAAATATAATAATGTGTTATTTCACATTCAATTTATATAAAGTAATACATAGTATATTTGCGGCACGTTCCAGGATGGTAGACACTTTTAGTATCGCCCTGGTGAAAGACCACCATTCAGAATCGAAACGATGCTTGAAATGGCTTTACCCGTGTTTTGTGACCAGATCCGAATAACCAGTTACTAATAATCACTTTCCAACCTTCCTCTTCTCCATCTTTTCCCCCTCCCCACTACCTCCAGCCTCACAACATACCCCGTTTGAGGATGCCATAGTATCACTGGTTCTAGATGGTTGGGAGCAGTTAAGACTCTTGTACGGGATTAACGATAAAAAATAAAAAAAGTCATATCTTTTCCAGCTACTCCTTTCTCTATGTGTGGAAACCATATAGAAATCAGTTTGTTAATAATCATTCCGTTTACTTCGGCAATAAAGGGTTTATAGGCAAGACATGATAATACGTGCCTAATTAATATAGCGCCATTTTTTGTGAAATATCACCTCAAGGGCGCTCAGATGAGGACTAATATTGTATGAATGTTTCCTTCCAGTCTGCAACCAGTTTGCAAGGGGGGTATTCGCGATGTTAGGGGCCGTGTCTCCGGACTCCTTCGACACCCTGCACTCCTACAGCAACACCTTCCAGATGCCCTTTGTCACGCCTTGGTTCCCTGAAAAGGTGAGTGTGGTTATTATACTTTATCGATCAAACAATGTAATCTAACCTTTCTATCTCATTGATTGTAAATCATAAAAAACCCTCCTTATCTTGAAGTAAGAATATACTTGGAGTGAGAGCTAAATCTTTGTACCCAACCAATAAAAATTTGCGATAAATCACTTTCTCCCGGGTTTCACGTTGTTTACCATAAGAGAGAAAGAGACGATAAAAGACTTCATATAATATTGCAGCACTTCTAATTATGTAAGAATGTTCTCTGTCCGCGCTAACTTCACATTATCCAGTTGTACAACTTACGTCAACGAATTTTTGGGTTATTTCCCATATTGGTGTTGATTTAAAAACTTCCAGTGGTTTTACAAATAAATTGAACATGATGGTGATATGTGCCATGCGTGAATGTTCAAATAAGACCAAACAAAGATAAAAAACATCACTTATTAGAGGTATTTCAACAGTTTTAAAAAATTTTGACCGAACTTACTAGAATTTACACATTTTTAATGATAGAAAGACATAAAATCAACAAGTTTTTAAATACACATTGCAAATATGTTATTAATTTAATGGAATATCTCTTTGGTTACTTTGGAAAAAACATATTGTTAAGTGAATATATTGTATTTATTCAAAAGTTTAAATATTGTAAAATTAAATTACATTAATTTTGTACTTGCTAACTCAAACCATTGTCTTGAAATTTTTGGTACCAGTCTAAATGATAGTTGTCATTCTTTACACTTCTACCAAAGCCTTGCTCAGGCTTTGACTTAAATTTTCTCTCAAATGTATATTTTTGTTATTGGTTCATTCAAATATGATGTACGAGTATATGTTGTTTTTTCTCTGTTGCTTTTTCCCCAATTTCGTGTTATGTATTTTTTGTAATTCGACAATGGTCCGTTTGTATATAAATAAATAAATCAATTAATAAATATAAACTCTTTAGGCCAAATTATATACAAATTTCGTTATCAAATTATATATCTGGCTATCTTCACTTGGTTTCTCATGGCCTTTAGTTTCTAAATTAACTATCATGAGGTTTCTTTGCTTTCGTAGATCAATTTCAATGATAAAACAGCAAAACTATTTTTCAATAGATAAAAAAAATAAGACATATCTTTAGCAAATTTTTGTTCGAGTTACGCAGGGATCTGCAATGTATTCTCCTGGCATTCATCTCTCCGTGAGATATACTTTACGCTAATAATACAATTAATCTCAAAGTTAGCCCTCTTCCTTTAATTTCTCTACTTACTACTTGCTACAATATTTGCTAAGCATTCATCATTTAAGCAGGTAGGCCACAAATGTGGGGTAGGCGCCTCCCAACAGTCCCGACCTACAAGCCATATAGCTTCCCAGAAGCGCCGTTTGGAAATACAAGGCGCAGGTATCTTTAGACATTAGACATCTCCGAGTCTAAAGCATTCCGCAAGACTTTGAAATGAGGCCATGTCAAATTATTGCCAACTCATGAGATACGCCCTCCGGGAAGGAAACCGAATAATATGAGATTTGACTGAAGGATTACCTACACGTGATGTTGTTGATGTTATAATTCCTTAGTTGAAATGTTTTCTGAAACAAATGCGTAGGAGTGCTTTAAGCCGCCCATACAACCACATCATTATTATTGCGTTATTCGACATTAAGTAGATTTATTTTTTGTAACTAACTAACTAGCTAACCATCAAGCCGTTTCCCCGTAGGGGTAGGCAGATAGGACGACTGCCATAAAACTCAGTCTTGGCACACACTCCTTGCTTCACTCTCATTCATACATCGTCTCATAGATACTCTTCTGTTATTCTGACTCTTGATATGACCCAACTCAACTATTTAACTCACTTGATCTAAATGGCTTTAGCCGTGTTTGGTGACCAGATCTGAATAGACAGGTACTTTCCAACCTTATTCTTCCCCATCTTTTTGCTCTCCCCACTACTTTCAACCTCATAACATAACCTGATCGGGGATACCATAGTCTCACTGGTTTTAGACAGTTGGGACTCTTGTGCGGTACTATAAAATTTAAAAATATATATTTTTGTCAATAAGAGAATTGGATCAAGAAATGGAAGCTTAGATAATTTGCACATGTAGAGCAAATGAACAAAGAAAGGTGTGTGAAAATAATATATGACGCGAAAGTGAATTGAAGAAGAAGTTGGGAACGCCCAAAAAAGACATAATATGATCAAGTGAATTGAATATTTGAGTTGGGTGATGTCAAGAGTCCGAATAACAAAATAATAAGTATGAAACGGTGTATGAATATGATTGAAGCAAGAAGTGTGTGCCAAGAGATATTTGAATGGCAGTCCGTTCGCTCTGCTTCTTTTACGGGGAAACGGTGAGATGGTTAGTTAGTTTATTTAAATATCGCAAAAAAACTCTCGTTCGGGAATAGATTAGAACCCCTCTCCCTCGCTTCCCCTCCATCAGAACGTGTTAAATTTGCTTTTCTATCCGGCTTTGCTCCAGAACATTTCAAGTCTCACTTTTCTAAAAAAAATCTCATTGATCAATTTAATAATGAAATTAAAAGGTTATCTAAAGCTTCCGTGGCTTGTTTTGGTAATACGTAATCACGTTAGGTCTTCCAAACTACATTTTTTGTTTAACTCCAGGTAGAGAGACTTTTCATAATTATTATAATAACAGTGAACTTATAAAGCGTAGTTTTGTGATATTTCACCTCAAGTGCGCTTCATACTTAATCAATTAAGTTAATAAGACTAACTAATAAAGAGAAAATGACATAAACAATATATACATATATATATACGTCTGTCTCGACATTGGAATATCCTAGTGAGACAAACATGGACCAAACCTATGTATTTCTTTATATTTTAGCAAGAATAAATAAATAAAATACAAATTATACCTATCTAAAATGATAATCGTTTTCATAAATCATGAGAGAAAAAGGTTCAGATATGGATATAACAGTGCATGTTTACATCAACAGTTTTAAAAGAAATTAATAAAAGTACTAGAAGCTAAGGATACGAAAATGCAGGTTAAACGTGTGAATTCATATTAATATATTTGTTAAATCAATGAAAAGGTAATTAGATTTAAGACAGTTAACATGTACGGATACAAACTCAATTAGCTATGCAGGTGATACATTTTGTTCACGTTAAGCTGAAAGGTGCTTATTTTGGACCAAAGAACATTTTTTTTCAATCTAAAATCATCCTTTTCTTAAGGACTTTAATAATAATAATAATCTCAGGTTGTAACATTAATTATATATTCCTCTGCATGCCTTTTTCTGGGAGAGCTGTCCCAAAACACTTATTAAAATAATTATGAAATGATTTTCAATTTCATAAAACGACAAACACAAAATGAATATTCAAATAACATAATCGAGGTCGGGAACTTCCCGGCGTATTTCGCCCTAATGTTTATTTGCCAATTCATGGGATTAGCATTAAGAAGGCTGATTCTCTATTCATTAAATAAATAATGGTTTAAATTTAACCGAGTTAATTAAAACCTGGACGCATCGTTCTACCTCGCTAACAACAATGTTAACATAGATTCCATTACTAATTATTAATATAACCTTACATAATTTATCAAGCAAAAGGATTACGCTTAAAATAAGATTAGGCAACTGAGTTTTAATTAATCAAAGAAAATAAATATTTTATTCAGGTATCTATAGATGTTAACATAGAAAAGGATGCTGTCTCTAGCTCGAGAAACGATAAGTACGTTTAGTTGTTAAATCTTCCATACCCTATTCAACAGAAAAAACTTTTTAACTTTGGAACGGTGGCAAAATGAAATGTGGCTATTTCTAGGTACATATATTCCTTGAGTTGTAAACAACGACTAGTTACTTGGTGATAATTTACTGAAAGCAACCAAAACTGTCAGTTTTGGAGAAATCATTTCCGTTAGGGTCTATCTTCTTTGTGAATGCTGTGCGTAGGGTCTTTTTGATTAAAAGAACGAGTGAAACTTGGTCTAGAAGAGGCCCATGTTGTAGGAGGTAGGAAACACATAAGTCGTAAAATCGTTTCACAGTCGAGCTGTTGAACTCAAGAACGAGTCGTAGGAGCGGCCCGTTCTTATGTATCGAATATCGACTGTGTACAAATATTGGGCGCACGTTTAGCTATGGGATAGATGACGCAAGCTCCTCGAAGTATCTTCCAATGAAATACCGGTAGAACAAGGACAACATTCGCACCTGATGTCTGCGCTCTAAAGATTGCTATCCGTCTGTTAAGATAGGAGAATATACCAAACGGACCGCCCGTTTCCACACAGAGTCAAAGGTTATTTTTTGGTATTTAAGAGCTCATTATAAAAAAGATACTTCTGCGTTTTTTTGGTGTTTAAATGATAAAAATATGAAAATAAATAGTAGTCAGTTAGTTATTTAAAATGAGTCACACAAAACAAAAATCGTATCAGTATTAGAATAACAAAACTAATATTATGTCAGTTCAGTTACGTTTTTCACGATTTGCCGTTGCCCATATCGAGACTTGCCTCGGAGGTCTCTCCTAATTGGGGGTTTTGTTTGTGTGTGTCGATTAAACGGGTCTCGACTACACCGATAAGCGTATTTACATATTAAAAACGGGACTCAAAGTTAATTTTGACCTTTTAGTGGAACGTTGGAGAATCCAGTTGAATATTTATAAAGACCCAGACTCTCTTTAACAAAAATAAGCCACTTAACACTGAAGAAATACACCGACAGAAGTGTATCATTGGCTTGTCCGTGTGCCGGAAGTCAGCTCAATTATTCCTTACTTCTGTTAAAATTGATTAACAAATATTCCTACAAAAATTCTAAAGCAAACACGTTGTGTTTTGACATATTTCATGGAAATGAAATAATAACATTGTAAAAGACCACAGATTTATTTTTTATGACCGACCGGTTTCGCTTAGCTTAAGCATCATCATAGTATAAAATTGATATAAAATTAATCAAAAAATACATAGTGTGTGCTTATATTTACTAATACATTCAGAGGGAGAAAACTATATAAAATAAAATAAGAGAACTATAAAAAAACAAAACAATAACAATTAATTTATCATAAATGTTTTATACAGTTTTCAAAATATGTGTTCTTTAAATTGGTGCAGATCACATGTCTAGGGATTATATATTCAGTGCCACTCAATAACTTCAAATGAAATTTTATTTACTTTGATAATGAAATATTATAATTGTCAACTAGAGCGCCACATCCTTCATTTCTAGCGGTTGGTTGAGTTGTAGTGAATCATTATAATGATGAGATGAGATCTTTTTTGACACGTACCGTGTGAATAGGATTAGTGAATTAACGCAGCTTCCTTAAAGGCGAAAGCGGATATATTTTTCGTCTTGCTAAGGAAGCCTCCATTGAATTTATAATTCATTGACTTTTTTCGGCGGTTCCACAATTTATCGTTAAAACGCTGTCGTTAAACATATTAATATTTTCCTTTTGAAAAGAGAATTAATATTATTTTTTAATTTAAAAAAAAAAATCAATATAGGTGAAGGTATAAAAATATTTAAAAATACAAGCGGAATATAAATATCGGATTCAAAGCGAGTGCAAACATAATAAAATCACTATTTAAATGATTTAATAATGTCAAATTTGTTACATTATTCCACTATTTTGTATGAACCTGATTGTTTTTAACTATAACGGGCATCTAACCAGTCTGAGACCGGTCAGGTCATAGTAAAAAAGTGGTATAATTTTTAAAAAATGGTATCACCAAATCATTTTTTAATTTTTTTAATGATTTATCTTAGTAAATACAAAATTTAAGGGTGTTCTCTGTATCTGTCTCACTAGGAAATAAATGGTCAAGAAAGAAGAAGGGTACACAGATGATATAGTAAAGTGGATAATATAACAGTGACAAATATTTCTAAAATTAAGAAAAGAAATAAAGTAAGTTACACCCAAAAATGCAAATTAATATAAAAATAAAAAGTAATAAAAAGGAGAAAAAACATATTCAATAAAATTAATATCAGAAAAAAGGTTTATTTTTTTTATTGTGATTACCGCTCAAGAGTCCCAACTGCTCTCAACCGTCTAGAGCCAGTGAGACTATGGCATCCCCGATTTGGGTATGTTGTTAGGCTGACGGTAGTGGGGAGGAGAAGGAGATGGGGAAGAAGAATGTAGGGAAGTACCTAGCATTATTTATATTTAAAGGTTATATTTTAAGATATTATTTAGGTTATGTATATATATATATATATGTATTTAAGCACAAGAGTCTCAACTGCTACCAACCGTCTAGGGCCAGCGAGAGTATGGCACCCTTAAATGGAATATGTTGTGAGGCTAAAGGTGGTGGAGAGGGAAGGAGATGGGAAGAGGAAGGTTGGAAAGTACCTGGCTATTCAGATCTGGTCACCAAATACGGCTGAAGCCATTTCAAGAAACGTTTCGATTCTGAATGGTGGTCTTTCACCAGGGCGATACTTGGAGTATCTACCACTCTGGAACATGCCGCAAATATACTTTTTATTATTTTTATATGAATTAAATATGTTACGACCCATATTAATTAAATAAAAGTTATTGGCGCACGCCGGGTTTGAACCCGCGACCTTTGGATTCGTAGTCGAGCGTCTTACCACACTACCATGGAAGCCGTTGTATGTATTGTTTAAATGGAGTTCCACTACGAATCAACAGTTTTAAAAATAGAAATATTATTATTAGTCTTAGGGAAGGTTGGTTATCATCAAGACAACTTTCACCCTGCTGATTGTGGTACTGAATAGCATAACACAAATTAACTCTTCATGTTATGAAAAGGATTTTTTTTAATTCTGTCTCATTCTAACTTGTATTCCACCAGTGTTCCACGAGGATTATTATTTTTGAGACCATTAACTTCTCTCCCCTTTTGACTTGACCAAGATATTTGAGTTTTTTGTTATATTTTTCGTTTTTTCGGCCATTCTTCGAATATCCCCTGAATTATTCACCAAAAAGTCCGGGGTGTTTTGGGGGTATGCCTGTGGATGCACCCTTGGAAAACATGTATCTTCGATGCTTGGCTTAGGGTCTAGATGTACATTAGCATACAGAAGGATAGGGAAACGATAATAGCCGACCATTTTTCTCTTTTTATAGTAGTCTTTAAAAAAAAAAATTTTCAGATAAATGAACTTGTCTATTACATTTTAGATAATAAATAAGGAGCACTTTCTTGGTTTACCTATTTAAGTAATATTGTATTAGCAGATATCTGAGAATTTTCAGATGGCATGAAGATTGTAAGTCCATATTATAAAACGATTATTAGATAATGTAAAATGAAGTTTATTTTCCAAAGCGAGGCTATAAAAAGATTAACAAAAAAACTAGAATCCTAAGGTCGCTTTATCTTTTAAGATTGTTGTTCAACGCTTTTATGAAATGACGATATATTATTGGGGTAATAAAGCACTTATTTTCATAAAACATTTTTAGGTGTGAAATTGCAGTAGAATGTATTTTTTTTATTGCTACTGTTTAGTAGTGCTTTGGCAGAAAGAAAAAAAAAAAACAAAGTTCCTTACTAAAAATAATAAATAGATTACCTTTATCGCGCTTTACAACTTAATTTATCTCACTTATCACTTGGACTTATAACTAAAAACTTACAGCTAAAATTGACTACTTATGGCTTACAACTAAGATTTTCATCTAGTGACGTACGATTAGGACTTATGGCTAGCAACTTAGTACTGAGACTTATAACTAGTGACTTACATCTAAGACCTATAGCTAGTGACTTACAACTAATGACACAAGTAATAACTAATAAAAAGTAATGCCTTCATTTGATTAGGCAACTCTTAGAAGGTTTATAACATCATCATTCTTTGCCAGAAAATCTGTAAATGCTTTCTTGAAAAAATATACGCGATTTCTCAGAAACTTAAATATGAAAGGATAAACTTGATATATGTAACTATTGTATTATTTTTAAAATACGTGTTTGTATCATCTCCTGAGAAGACAGGCAACTGCGATGGAAAAACTCTTCTAATAATAAAATATTTCAATTGTCCTATCCATGTCCTGTCCTGTCCATCGTAGAACCACTTAAAAAATCATGGATGTTTAGTTAAAATGAAAAATGGTTAGATTTTTTTTAGAAAAATAGTCTTTTATTTTCAGATCTACAAAGATTATTCTGCAGGCGGCCGAAATACATACTAACGAAATAACTATTATTTTATTACATAAAATTTCTTTTATCAATTATATCTACAGTAGCAACGCCCCCAACTGTATAGATGTTTATGTCAATCTATACCGAGGTGATATGTTTTCATGCACGAGGGATAATCTTTTGAAAAACTAATATTCTTACTGTCGTTAACCTTTCCGTATGTACCTGAAAGTAAAAATCGAACGTTTGATCCGAAGGGGGGTCCTGGTTACCCCATTTGATATTGCTTATTTAAGTATTTTGATGACATCATCTTACTTAATTTGATTTTAGTTTCATAGAGAGAAGTACTCGTATATTCATAATATTTCAGTAATTTTTTCATCTAAGATACCGTAAAAAAACTCTCGTTTGGGGTAACATTAGAACCCCCCTCCCTCCCTCCCCTCCCTCCCCCCCCTACAGAACGAAAATGTTTAGAATGCGAGACGTAATTTATTCAACCAAACACAAAAACACTGTAAATGACCTTGGATTCTCCTATGTTATTACATGTTCTATGTGAACTAATAATATGGTTTGTTGGGTACACAACGTTTGTTCTTACCACATTTAAAAGATGTTTTTTCTTTCGTTTTTATGACATAATCTTAGGTGATTTTCCCAATATTATTTTTTTATTTTTTTTTAATCACAACAGACATGTTGAAAAACTATAATATTTATTCACAGTCCTCCTCACTAGGGATTCCTGTTTAGAGCCGGACTGTAGGTTGCTGCGTTGGTGTCACTGGTTTTATGTTGACTTCATAACCTTTGTAACTTCCTCATCTTCATGGTTATTCATCCACATTTTTATGTTTCTTTCGAACATTTATACAAGCATACCTACCTCAGTACAGTTTTTTTTCATCTAGTAGAGCTAATTTATTTAATGAAACTATTGTACTCAGGATGTACCTACTATTCAACACTATTTTCTCTTTGTTGTAAAGTATATTTGCACTGTTTATGAGTATATTGTGTTTTTTTAAATATTAATATTTGTGTAAAAACCTTTAACGGGTGTGCCAGACGTATCCGGGCATACAAGTAAACTGTATAGGGGGCGGTTTCAATCTACGAAGCGCTCCAAGGTGTCAGTCTCGTTGTATGCGAGACGACTGGGGGTGACAATTGGTGTTCTGCTTCCGACAATGACAATGCGGCGGGTCTGGTCTAAAGCGAGTAGGTCAAGCGGTCCGGGGTAGGCAGGCGGTGGTCAATAATAAGGTAGTAGTCAGTTTTATGGCCAAGTTGGGAGAGAACCAGAGTCGAAGTAGACACGAGCGAAGTGAAGGTTTCTGGATGTCTGATTTTTCTTACTTTTTGCGCAATACTTAAAACAGATTCTTACGCAATACCGGAAAGAAAGAGTTTTGTATGAGGGAATACATTCGCCCCCTTTCTCCCCCCCCCCCAGATGGCTACTAATTTTCGGGAATGGTTTTTTCCCACTCATCCCCCTTCTTTGCTCACTGACTACTTCCTCAGCCACGATTCAACTCCCTACAATTTTTATTAGCGTTATAATCAAAGATATAAAATACAACAAACTTATTATGCCCGCGTTTTGGGGCTTAAAATCCTAATTACATATTTGTCTTAAATGCTACATACATAATTTTACAATTGAGATGTATCGGGGAGTCAGGCCGTCACAGTAGTATAGATATGTTGGTTTGTGCTACCAGCCTGACCCCCGTTGTAATGTTCACAAGGTCATAATTATTCACATATTCAATATTAACAGGTACGCGCCGGGCGCGTGATTGATCGGACCGCCGGTCCGTAGTTGCGTTTACTCTAGTCCTGGACTCGTTTTTTGCGCCGGACCACGGGTCCAAAATGGGTATTACGCAATTGCCGGCTGACGAGAAGAAGCTTACTGATGCTAGTATGAAGTCAAATTTACAAGATTAGAGCAAAACACGAATTTAATATCACAAACAGAGCAAAGACATGAAGTTCATTTTAACACCAACTCCAAATTAAACAATGCAAATTTTGATTTTACGTAAAACTTATTTCCTACATTATTTATACACATATTATGCTAACTATTGCGGTTCAGTACGTGTGACACAATGGGCGTAAATATAAATTTGTTTTTGGTAATACTTAGAAAGAAGAATATCCTTAATATTTCAGTAACCTTTATCTAAGAATTCGCACAAAACTCTCGTTCGGGGTAACATTAAGCCCCCGTTTGGTACGGGAGTGTCAAACAAGATATGAAATTTCGATTCTCAAAAATGACGTTATAAAAATAAAAACGAAAACAACAACAATATGTTTCCAAGAAATATAGTTGAGTTATATTTAGATCCCTATATCCGTTGTATTACGATTATTAAACGCCAGACGTTGCGGTCGGAGTAAAGGTCTCGACAAATCAAAGGTTTTTTGAAAAAGGCTTTGTGGGAAAATAAATCTCAGACGGATCCTGCGAGTGATAAATTTGATTTAGATGTAGTGAAAGCATTCCATCACTGTTTAGGTCAATTAGCCAGTTTGTCTCGGGCCAGCCACTATCCCGCTGTCCTTATGTGACTTGCTCTTTGACAGGGTGGCTTAGATAAAATTGTCTCGGCACGTATTTTGACCTCCTTTTATTAAATTAAAGCGCCGCATATTTTTTAAAAATCTTTACAATACATGTTAGCATAAATATGAAAGCATTCATTGCTTTCATTTATTAAATTTGACTTGTGACATTTTGGATTATTATTAACTGTTTTGAGGGATATGCGGTGGTTTATTTCAGTACTGTTCTAATGTAGTGGTCCCTACCTAATAATAATAATAACAGTGAACTTATATAGCGCAGTTTTGTGATATTTTACCTCAAGTGCGCTTCATACTAAATTAATTATGCTAATAAGATTAACAAACAAGGAGAAAATAATAAATAATATGTATCCAAATTAAAACTATTCAAAATATCAAAATCATAAATCATGAGAGAAAAAGGTTCAGATATAGGTATAACAGTGCACAAATACATCAATAAATTTAAAAAAAAAACAATTTACCAGAAGCTAAGGGCATAAAAAATCAGATAAAACATATGAATTCATATTAACATATTTGTCAAATCGAAGAAAAGGAAATAAGATTGAGGACAGTTAATATGTTGGTACTTAAAACATTAATATTCAAATATTATAAGTAAACGATTCTAAAGAGGCAAACAGTATAAATATAACAAGTAACAAAAGAAAAATAAATATTTTATGACAATGAGTACTCGTACATGGTTTTATGGGACAGTGTAGTATAGGACATTGAGTTATAATGATAGAAGTAAGGAGAAAACCGAAACAAAGCAAACTAGGGACGTTTTTAAAGAAATTAAATTTCTAGGAAAGGTAATCTCTGAAGACTAAAGAACTGTATTTATAAAACTATAGTCGAAACCATGAGAAATCCGCCGTAAGCCGCCACTTGCGCTTCGTATTTCGCAATTTGATTACTTTAAAAAGTGTGCTTCATGGTGACGAGTAATAACTCTTGCGTTCTTCATTTCTTTGAGTTTTAGTTTGATTGGTTAAAATTGATTTTCTTGATTTGTATTTGTTTAGTTTGTGTGTTTCATTCCGGTATTTTGTTTTCTTGTTTTCATGCAAGACAAGAAAAAAAAAGTATTTTAATTTTGTTAAAGTGAATATTGCACAAGGGTCCTAATTACTCTCAACCGTTCAGTGCCGGTGGATATATGGTATCACCAATCTAGACATGTTGTCAGGTTAAAAGTATTGGGGAGGGGAAGGAAATAAGGAAGGGAAAGGATGAGTGGTACCTTTCTATTAAGGTCTGGTCACTAAACACGACTTAAGCCATTTCAAGCAACGTTTTAATTCTGAATGGTGGTCTTTAACCGGGGTGCTACTATGAGTATTTGCCATTTCGGAACGTGCCGCAAATATACTATTTTAAATTAATTATATTATATACGCACGTCGGGATTTGAAACCGCGACCTCTGGATTCGTGGTTAGGGGTCTGACCCACTCGACAACGGAGGCTGTCAAATATGAAGAAGAAAAAAAACATACTAACAGACTTTTCGATAGCTATAGCCTTCTGCTGGCGCCGTCAATATGCTGTTTTTAAAAAGCGACAACCAATTTGAGAGCACCCTGTATCACAATTTCTGGAGAAAGCTTTGTCAAAGTCCGGCGATCAAAAAAAATAACGTGACCCGGGCTACATAAATAATGGCCGCGTTTCTGAAGGAAAAAAAAACAATATGGGAGTCATTAGGGCATCGCGTTAGAATAAGTTTTTTGATTCTGCACCGATTTTTGATGTATTGAATATTCCGCCCACAGTAATGCTCGTATTGAGTTGTATAGCTTTCAGAAACAAACATTGTAGGTACGTCTCTTGGAATGACAATGCTCTCGCACGCATGTGAATATATTCTTCTGCTGAGAATACGAAAATGCTACAAAATTAAACGCATTCTCATTTAAATCTTTTAATGTTACTACGTGAAAATAATCAGTTTTTCTACCATCCATAGTCATGAGAATGATGACAAACATATCTGTCGGGAACATATTCATTAAAATTTACGATTTTCATTTAAAAAACTGACATTGACGAATTTAGCTGGCGCACATTGTTTCAATGCAATCGTAAAATAATTTTTAACTGTTTTTACGATTCTTAACTCTTTCATAGTTGGTTAAATCTATGTTTCAAGATTAAACAATCAATTATATAAATTGACAACCTATTTAAAAATAATAAAATAAAAAAATGTAGATTGTGCACAAGAGTCCCGTCTGAGACAGTGAAACTATGGCATCCCCAATTGGGATATGGTGTGAGGCTGAAAGTAGTGAGGAGGGGAAGGACATGAGGGGGAGTATGTAACAAAAAATCAAATAAACAAATTAAGAAAGTTAAAAAAACACAAAATGCCTTGGAAATCAATTCTGAACCAGAAATATTACTTTAAAAATCGTAGTTGAAGTGGGTTATTGTTACATTGTCTTAACACATTGTAAGAATATTTGTGGATTTAATACAATGAACATATTGGCTACAGTATATAGGAACGTAACATATAATGTATATATATTACGTACACGTACGTTGCCTAGTGTGTTTTTTATCCGCCAGGGCGGGGCTGCTTGCGACAAGAAAGCAGGATGGGTTGATGATGCACTTTAAGGGAACTGCGTCCCTCGGACCATCACAAAGAGCCGCCCTCGAGAATGGGAGACTTTACAGAAAAAGGGCACTCCTCCACTCAGTGCGTGATGGCCGTCATTTAACGGATTTATAGTTACTCTGAAATTGAGTGACTCCCTTAATGGCTGAAAATAAGCGAATTGGACTTATCTCCTTAGGGGGAAATTCAACAAGGCAAATAAAGTGCCCTTCACATTTAGTTACCTTTTTTGATTCTGTCGACGTATTTAAGGCAGGGAATGGAAGTAAATATATAAAAACATTGATATTATTAACGTAGTTGAAAATCAACCACTTTGCGTGCATCATTTCTCAATATGTTTTCTTTAGGTTTATAAGGAAGAATTATTGATGTTAAAAATACTTATTTCTTATATATTTCCTCGCAGGAATAGGCAAAGAGAATGGACCGCTATACAAATCTGTTTTAGCACGCACTCCTTGCTTCATTCACATTCATACATCGTTTCATACATACTCTTATGTTTTTCTGACTCTTGACGTGGCCCGAAAAATGGCCGTCTCTGACTTTTTCTTCCATTCACTTTCGTGTAGTATATTATTTTCACACTATTTTCTTTGTTCATTTGCTCTACATGCCCAAACCATCTCAGCATCCCTTTCTCAAACTTATTCATAAAGTTTTTGTTTATAAACTAAGTACTTGATTAAAAAATAATTATTTTACACTAGGTTATCTGATGATGACACGGTAGTCTTAAAACTAGTAGCCAATGCAAAGAAAAAATTGGTTTTATCAAATAAAAACATTAAAAACGTTATGTACCTATGTGTGAGGTTTTTTTTGTGGATGTGTCAATTAGTAGATCAAGTATAGTTTTGGTAAAACACATCGGCGTGTTAATTAGGTGTTTATAATATCCTGGAATACATTATCTAATGTTTACTATTTTAGGATCAGCCCCAAAATCAGATTGAAATAAAGTTTGTATTGCATAACATTTTGCATAGGTATAAAAAGTGGGGTTATGCTATAAAAACTCAATTGGAAACAAAGATTTTTCCTCAATAGATTGCATAAAAAGATGTATATAGTTAATCGAATTAGACAAAAGATTGCCGGAATCAAAGATGTTGACATTTTTAAAAGCAAACTGATTTATTCGTAAGCTTAAAAATAATAATATTTATTCTAGATTCTAGGGAAATTGTTGCAATCCCATAAGTTTCATATGAGAATACAAAGATACTAAATAAAAATACATGATAATATATAGTATCGAAAAATAACAATTTATATTTTTTGTTTTAATTAAAATTAAGCTTCGTTTCAAGTTTCAAGACATAATTTTAATTAGCAAAAATATTGTATCAATTTTTAGGTTTTTTTAAATTTTATTTAAACAATAATTATTTTAATTTTAATTTTTTTTTTTAAAACAATTTTAAGTTAAAAGCTCTGCGATGTAACTAAAAAATTGTTTAAAAAAAAAAAAAAAAAATTATTGTTTAAATAAAATTAAAAAACCTAAAAATTAAAATGGAGTTCTACAAAATAAACTTTAAAACCTTAAATATATTGTATCAATCCACCTGATCAGACTGATTAATTTCACTACTGAAATGCGGTTGTATTGAAAATGAATACACTTGAATTGAAAACGTATGCAGTTGTATTGAAAATGAACACTGATTAAACATTTGATTTCTATGATAGTGATTAGTTATTCCAACCGGTTATTTGATGGAGCAGTCCAAAGCCACTGGTTCCTATTCAGGCGTTGTGGGTTTATTTATTTGCTGGTCCTACATCATTTCACAAACATTTTCCGCCTCTAGTGACTGTGGTAGGAAATTTTCAATTTCAAGTTACTCATAATCTGGGAAACGAATAACCTAACAACAAACAACTTATCTGGGATCAAAAATAAAGTATTCTTATAATGTTATCAGTACTCGACCACAATATAATCAGATTTATTCTAGTTTCAATTTTGATATGAGGTAATATTTAAATACGATAAAATGAAATATAAGCAATCAATTACTTCAAACATACAAAAAAATGAAAATCATTCTCGATCACAAGATCAACAGAATTACTTTATTAGACTCTTGTTTGTTTATGAGTTACTTGATTTACTTAGAACTTTGATTCCCTTCTCGACATTCACCGACAAAAAAATATTGGTAAATTGAAGAAGATTGTATTTTTTTAATAATATTATTTTGTTATTCTAGGTTCTCGCTCCATCGTCCGGCTTTCTGGACTACGCGATCAGTATGCGACCTGAGTACCACCAAGCAATTATAGACACTGTGCGCTACTACGGATGGAAGAAAATCATCTACATGTACGACTCGCATGATGGTAAGTCTACTATCAGATTTTTACTAACCGTGAATATTTAAATTGAAAATATGTTCGATCCGACCAACTCTTCGTAGATGTTTGTTTTGGTTAGTAGCCCACTCGGCGGTAATGCAGACCATAAACTATTTTTTTACGCGTTTTATTGTTAGTAGATGGACATGTACTCGTTATTTATATTTAATTTACGTTCAAATAAGCCATTTCCGTGTGAACTAACCGCACATTAATAATGGCGTCGAAGGCCGAAACTTCTACCACTAAAAATTAAAATTAAAAATAGCACAACTAAATAAGAATGTAATTAATTTGATTACAATTAAATTACCAAAAATAGAAAAGGAGTTCTATAAACTTTACCCAAAAACTATTAAGATGTTTTTATTTGGACGTAGATATGCAGAAAGCATCCAACCCTTAAAAGATGAAACTGAGAAAAAGTCGTTTAAAAATGTGACGGTACAAAAGCATATTACGGCCTTTGTAATAGTAAGTGAATATCAGGGTTTTTTTTATTTATGAAAATTATTTCAAGCAGGTTATTTATAATACATCAATGTATTTATTTAAAAAAAATACATACGTATATATATAAAAATAAATAATATTTCCTATATTATTCTACATTTTGATGTTTTAAACATCAATTTAAGTCAAATATCTGCAATATGGGTCAGTAAAATTTTGTATTTCCAAAAATCTATTGAATTTGGAGCTTGGATGTTTTCAGCTGACAGAAATCTTAGAATTGTCTGTAGGAAAACATGTAAAACTCTAACTAACTAACCGCCATATTACTCTGTCTTGGCACACACTCATTGCTTCATTCACATTCATACATCGTCTCATACATATTCTTCTGTTTTTCTGATTCTTCACATGACCCGATGCGAGTATTTCATTTACTCGATCGCGCCATGTCTTTCTGGGGCATCCTCAACTTCTTCTTCCACTCACTTGTATTCTTTTCACGCTCTTTTCTTCGTTCATTCGCTCTACATGCCCAAACCATCTAAGCGTCCCTTTCTTGATCCTATTCATTACGCTCGCATCAGCCTTGCATTCTTTCCGGATATCCACATTTTAATAGGTCATACATGGTTTTACCGCACATCCGTCTCAAGGATTTCTGAAACTCGATTTTAGCAAATTGTGGGTTGAATACTTTCTGCACAACTACGTCCAAATAATATTCTTATTTAGTGTAAGCCGTTTGTTTTCTATCGTTGTTGTTTGACAACTGCAAGGAAACGTGTGTTTTGTGCCCGAAATGATTTTTAGCGCGATCCGCAGAAAGCTGTCCGTGATTGTAATCGTATCAAGGGAATATGTTGCCAAAATCGATACAGCTAAGGGCATAATAAATACTTCGGACCCGGACCCAGGCCGGCTGCAAAGGGGTTGAAAATACATCCCAAATAATGGTTTTCCCAGCAAATATATTTCCCCCGTTTCTAAAGTTTATCTCTTACTTTTATTGGAAAGAATTAATGACGCGAGTTCCTCGTTAGATTCGATAATTAATGATTTATGGCGCAACTCGTTGTTATTCTTGCGGCCAAAGATTGGGGCGAATGCGGAATAAACAATTATTTCGTGCCAGTGAATCACGTTGAAATGCATCGATATTAAAACCCAGAGAGAATCGCTGATAGATGGATTTGTAGATACATACACTCACGATCCGAGTATCTAATGACTACGATAAGAGATAAATGGAGTTGTATATACATACACTCACGATCCGAGTATCTAATAACCGCGATAAGAGATAGATGGAGTTGTAGATACATACACTCATGATCCGAGTATCTAATAACCACGACAAGAGATAGATGGAGTTGTAGATACATACACTCACGATCCGAGTATCTAATAACCACGATAAGAGATAGATGGAGTTGTAGATACATACACTCACGATCCGAGTATCTAATAACCACGATAAGAGATGGATGGAGTTGTAAATACATATACTCAATATCCGAGTATCTAATGATCACTATAAGAATTCTCTTGGATCATGTCAAAACAATACCTCGTATCCCACCCATTAGTCAAAAGTGACTTTCCAGTGTATTATGATACAGAATTGCAAAATACACAGCCTGGGCAATTAAAAAAAAAGTATTTCCTTGTTTAGTTTTAGTTTTATTTTAGTTACTTGCACATAAAGTAACTAATTATAATTCGTATACTTTTTGATTTTATATATTAATAATGGGACCTGCCAGGTAATAAATGTAATTGATGAGACCTGCCAGGTGAATATGTTCCTGTATACATATTTTCTCATTTAAACTAGTAATTAATATCTAATAATAGAAAATAAAATCTGTACAGCGCCCTTGAAGTGATTTTTCACAAAAACAGCGCTATACAAATCATACAAATATTATTGTTATTATTATCAATATATTAACTAAATTGAACAGAAAAAATATAACAAATGTGAAGTACATACTTATAACTAGAGTTTAAAATAAATAAATAGAACCAATTAACTAACTAACCATCACGCCGTTTTCCCCCCAGGGGGTAGGCAGAGAGGACGGACTGCCATATAACTCGGTCTTGGCACACACTCCTTGCTTCATTTACATTCATACATCGTCTCATACATACTCTTCTGTTATTCTGACTCTTCACATGACCCGATTCAAGTATTTTGTTTACTTGATCGTGCCATGTCTTTCTCGGGCGTCCTCGACTTCTTCTTTCATTCACATTCCCATCATATATTATTTTCACAATCCTTTTTCCGTTCATTCGCTCTACATGCCCAAACCATCTAAGCGTCCCTTTCTTGATCCTATTCATTACGCTCGATCAGCGTTGCATTCTTTCCAGAAATCTGCATTTTTTATGCGGTCATTCATGGTTTTACTGCACATTCGTCTCAGGGATCTCATTTCCACAGCATTCAGTGTACAATATCTAATTTTTATTTTATTTTTATTTTCTTTTTATATTTTAAATTTTTTTATCATATTATTCGAAAAATGTCGTCCACATCACAGGTGAACTCCTAGCGTGGAGGACAATGTATATAAAATATGTTGTAAATAAACATGAAGTTAAGTAAATAAATAAAAACAATATATATATTAATTTGTATATATATATATAATTATGTATGTAAATATGTTGTTACAGCGTAAATTTAACATTTAGTTACATTATCATAGTAGGTTCCACAGAATATTAAAATACGAGTACATAGCAAAATACCAACATTATAAAAAAACTGGGAGCCCATGCATTTTTTTTTTTTTTTTTTTTTTTACATGAATACCTCACAAGAGTCTCAACTGCTCCCAACCGTCTAGAGCCAGTGAGACTATGACATCCCCAAATTGGGTATGTTGTGAGGCTGAAGGTAGTGGGGAGGGGAAGGAGATCGGGAAGAGGAAGGTTGGGAAGTACCTGGCTATTCAGATCTGGTCACCAAACACGGCTTAAGCCATTTCAAGCAACGTTTCGATTCTGAATGGTGGTCTTTCACCAGGGCGATACTTAGAGTATCTACCACTCTGGAACGTGCCGCAAATATACTTGTTATTATTTTTATATGAATTAAAATGTGTTATGACACATATTAATTAAATAAAAGTTATTGGCGCACGCCGGGTTTGAACCCGCGACCTTTGGATTCGTAGTCGAGCGTCTTACCACTCGACCATGGAGGCCATGCATCCAGCTATTATCGGACTACGTCATACGTACCGTGGCCCACCGCGTGCCGCCCACACACGCGTTGCGCTGTCGTCCAGCACGTTGCGCGTCGACTTGTAGCTACGTCGTCAGGCGGCAGGACTCGGCGTGTCGCGAGACGCCCCGCGTTGGGTTGACGTGTTGCCTTAGGTCTGTGATGAACGACGGCGATGTGCTTTCGACGGCGTATTAAATAATACATTTTTCACTTAATTTTCCTTCTTGGCATATTTCACAATATCTTGATGCTTTTTTATTCACTTGTCAAGCGTTGAATTTAAAAAGAAACACGTATCACTGATTCCTCCAGCGTAGATCAACATCTATATAAAAAAAGTCACATCAAACGCGTAACGATTGACGTAACAAAAAAAAATTATAACTTAAATACAAGGTTTTTAAGTAATAATTTTATATTTCGATTTTATAGGTTTTTTTTGTTGATTTTTTGGATTCTTTCGTAATTCTCTGCCAACTAGCTGGGGCTTATAAAAATACCCCTCGTAATGTCTATCTAACTAGTACTGCGACACATTAGGCCTTATTACTATCGCCATCTGATGGTGGTATTTTTTTTATTGCTCTTCGAAATTTAATTGACTGAATTTAAGTTTACATTCGTGAGTTCTTAGGGAAAAGGTCTTAACGGGATAAAAAAAACCCTGAGCAAGGCCAAGATAAAAAAAGCTATACAAAAGTTCTGAACTTTTTACTGATAGAAAATTTTTACTTGACTGAAGTCTAATATTAAATTAATATAATAAATCCTTCTTGATAGCCTTTTGTAGACATGAGACCTAATATCCTGCATTTATATTTTTTACAAGTATTAATTCTTTTTTTTTCTTATGAATTTATGTTTTCTTTTTATCGTGTGAATTAAGACTTTTATTTTATTATTTTTATTAATATGTATTATTATCGATTATAAAATTTATTATGTATTGCACTACCTATTACTATTTTTATAAAATCAATCTACCCATTGAAAACATTAACTATAACTACTTGATGAAATAACTAAATTCATTCAAACATAGACACCCTTGATTTAGGGAACCTAATTGCCTTTCAATATACTAACGAGAGCTACTCGATCCAAAATTCTATTTAGTTCTAACAATAATATCAGGACTGAGTCTTTCAGATACTCGCGTTTACCTAGATTATTTGATAATAATAATATAATAATATTTGGATGATTTTTATGGCGCCGTTTTTGTGGAAAATCACCTCAAGGGCGCTGTACAAATCTTAATTTCTACTTAATATTAATTCTTAGTTTATACAAATATACCTATAGCAACATGCTTACCTGGCAGGACAGAATCACCATATCATAATAAACTAAGAATGTACACCTCTCCAGTGACGGCTCGTGACTTTTTAGTGTGTTTCAGTGCTAAGATTAAAAAATTAAAAATAAATTGATAATGTTGTAGCCAAAACTTTTTTTTTGGTATAAAGATTTTCGTTTTTTTCAGTTTTGTGGGTCATTGACCCAACAAAACAGAAAAATAACACAAATGATAACAAATGAAAAAATAACAGAAGCCGCTGATTGTGTGCGAGGTAGGGACCAAAATGGTCAGTAGTCAGAGTCAGGAGCCGAGTCCAGCGGTGACCAAAGGTAGCCGACTTCGTCGCCGGTGTCGGAGGGCGGCTTGGTGGTGGGCGGCGTCGGCTTGGGCGGCACGGACGTCGTCGTAATCGTGGTCGTCGGCGCTGCGGCGCTGGTCGTGGTGGTCCTTCTCTTCTTCTTGCGGAAAAACTTGCGCAGCTGCCCGGGCATGTTTGTTGCTGAAAAACTGTCATTGGAGTCCTCCAGAGCCAGAGTATGCTGCGCTGGTGCGGAGTTCACCAATCCGCCATTTTTCTCCTACAGGGTACAGTGGGTAATACGTACGTTCAAGTGGCTGATGTATTTAACTGCACGGACTGTTGATACAAGAAGGCTGAAACATAATATATCTTCAATCAATATTCATTTTTATATAATCAAACAAATATAAAGAACGTAATCCTTATGTTTGCTAAAATTCTTACGTTTCATGAAAGAAAATAATTTTCACTTTTATCACGTGAGCCGTTCTATCATTTCTTTTTACAAAATGGTGTGGTGGTTGATTAGATAATCAGTTATGAGTAAGAAATTTCTAAGTGTATGAGAACGGGTTGTTTTTACGACTAGTTCTTGCGGTCAACAGTTTGGCTTAAGAATGATTTGAATATTTCCTCACTCCAATTGCGTAAAGATCTCTTCTAAATCAGGGTTTTTTTCATCCTTTCGTTAAACAGACCCTCCGCACAATATTGACAAAGATCACAAAATAGAGAAAACACATCAAAGACCACTTTGGAAAAAAAAAAGATTTCGGTTGTGATGTGAGCACGTAACATTAAAAAAATATTAATTCTTCCTTTCAGTACACATTGTGAATCTATGCTGTCGTTCTCATAATAGTTGGTGGTGTAATGGTTAGGTTAGGTTAGGTTAGGTTTTTAGTACACACAATGAATGCATGCCGTCGTTCTCATAATCATAATAATAATAAATAATAATTGGCTGATTTATATAGCGCCGTTTGGTGACAGCAATATCACCACAAGGGCGCTTTACAGCATAATTGATATAATATTAAAACCATGATTTAGTATTAACTTATGCATAATAACTAGTAACTTACAACTAATGAGTAAACAAAAGTTAACTAAGTGTAGCACTCGGACTGAGTGATCAAAACAATAGTATAATAGTAAAGTTAGGTTAGGTTAGGTTAGGTTTTCAATATACATAATAAATTAATGCTGTCGTTCTCATAATAATTGGTGGTGTAATGGTTAGCATAGTTGTCTATTACGCAGTTGATCGCTTGGAAGCGATTTCAATTTTAAAAAATAAATATATTTTTCAATATTCTGTCTGAAAAGAAGGATGCATCAGTTTCCTATCCTACTATTCTTATTCAAATATTATTATTATTATGTGTATTCCTAATCCTACAATTATGAATACACATAATAATAATAATATTTGAATAATTTGTGTATCGCCGTTTTCTGTAAAAAATCACCTCAAGGGCCCTGTACAAATCTTAATTACTAGTTAATAATAATTCCTAGTTTATATAAATATACAGCGATATACTTGACTGGCAGGTCGCTTATGGCAGGATTCAATCACTTTATTATAATAACTGAAAATTTTATCTGATTTATGCATATATATGTATTTTTTGAAAGAAAAAAATATATGATGCGAAAGTGAATGGAAGAAGAAGTCGAAGACGCCCTAAAAAAACATGACACGATCAAGTTAATCAAATACGAGAATGATGCGAAAGTGAATGAAAAAAGAAGTCGAGGACGCCCGAGAAAGACATTGCACGATCAAGTAAATCAAATACTTGAATCGGGTCATGTGACGAGTCAGAATAACAGGAGAGTATGTATGTGACGATGTATGAATGTGAATGAAGCAAAGAGTGTGTGCCAAGACAGAGTTATGATGAAATTGAACAATTATTGAAAATGTCTTCATTGTAAAAGCGCAGGAAAGACTTTGATTTAATTTTCGTTTACAAAATTATTAATTGTTTTATTGACTCTTCTCTGTTGCAACTTATCCAGTTCAACATTCCTTGCCGTAAACTCAGAAACAATGAATTGCTGTTCCTCAATCATTACAATACTAATTTTCGGTATAATTCTCCAATGTCCAGAATGTCAAGACTTGTTAACTCAAGCCATGGTCTTGAAATTTTGGTAGCAGTCTAAGTGACTTTTGTCAAACTTTGACTAGACCATGGCTTGAATGTTCTCTCTTATGTTTATTTTGCCCTATTATTGTCATCCCTTCATTTATTATTATGTATATGCTATTCTTTCTCCGTTGCTCTTTTTTTTTTCATTTCGTGTTTAATATGTCTTTTTTGTAATTGGACTTTAATCTGTAATCTGTGACTTTGACCGTTAATTTATAAATAAATATGGTGGTCCGTCCTCTCTGCCTACCCCTGCGGAAAAACGGCTTGATGGTTAGTTAGTTAGTTTACATGTATAAATATATGTATATATATTTTGTTTATTATTGTTTTTATTATTTTTTAGTTTTTAGGACATGAGAGCAAATTTAAAATATGGTTTATCAGAGGTATTTTTAAATTTTTCGTAGTAAGGAACAGATAATATTCTCGTATAAAACATAAAATGTTACATTGACGACTGTCAGTTCGATGACAAATCAAAAAGTTGCCGACATGTTTGACGATGCGCCGTTACGTGGAAGAAAAGTTTCTGGAAATCCAGACTTGCCAATGGGTTGAAATGGGGCCCCAAACGAGATTGACTTTTTTCCCAACTCCTGGATACTTTTTGTCATTTTTTGTAGTCTGATGTTTGTGTCACCGCGCCGAGACCCAGTTTCGCAACACTTTAATGGCTTCCCACGATTTGTTGATCATTGTTGTGCGATACGAGTTTCTGTTTAAAAGAATGGGAATAGTTTTTTTTTCGATCTAAAATTGAAAATACTGCGGCCTCATTCGCGCGAGACGAATCGGTGTGAGAATATTATTAGGTTTTCTGGGAAAATTTGCTTTCCGCATCAACACGTTAAAACTAAATTTTTAATCCCCAGTGGCTTTTTGTTTCTTAGAATCACAAAATAATTTCCGCTTTGTGTTTGTCCCCTTGTATCTCGTCAGTTTTCAAATTTTCGGCTTCTGAGAAATCCGCAGACGATTCATTCTTAATTGGACGTAGTTATGCAGAAAGCGTCCAATCTACAATTTGCCAAAATTGAGTTTTCCTGTTGATAAATACGAGATTTATATCTGCTGATAACGTTCAAGCTCCAAACGCGATAGATTTTAGGTAATTATTTTTTTACTAATACACATTGCAGATATTCGACTTAAATTTAAGTTTAAAAACATTATAAAATGTAACATAACAGAAAAAATGCCTCTTTTTAAAATAAATGCGTTGATAGATTATAAATTACCTATTTATAATAATGATCATAAATAAATTAGAAATACTGATATTCACTTTACAAATGCCGATTATGCATTTTTATCGTCATATTTTCAAACGCCTTTTTCTCAGTTTCATCTTTTTGGGGTTGGATGCTTTCTGCAAAACTTCGTCCAATTTAACTCCTTTATCAGGAGTAGAAAGAAATAAATAAAATGAGAAAATTAAATTAAACGATTTGTCTAAAACTGAATTTATTCATAACGACAACTTGAAAACCTATTACTTAATTTATCTTTAAAAACGTTACTTTAATAAAAAAAACCTTTTTTGTTTTGTTTGAACATTTTTAATGATGAAACACCATTTCATTGTGTACATTTATAATTAAGTTAACCTTTCAGTACAAATCAAATGAACGATCTGAAGGGAAGTGACGTAGTTACCCCATTTGATTTTGCTTATTAAAGCGTATTAATGACATAATGGAAGGTAATTTGTTTTTGGTAATACTTAGACAGAAGCATATTCGTAATATTTCAGAAATCTTTATCTAAGATGTCACACAAAAATCTCGTTCGGAGTTTCATTAGAACCGCCCTACTAACCGGGAATGTTAGGGGTGCAAGTCGTCCAGTGGAATTTATTCAAACCACACAAAAAAAAAAAAAAACATAACACTGTAAATGACCTTAAACACTTCAATGTTCCGCATGTTCAACGTGAATCAATAAAAGGATTTGTTAGGTACACAACGGTTGAACTCACCACATTGTTAAGATTTCATTCTAAATCTTTGAGGCGAAAACAATGAGTGATGAAAACACTTAAACTTTTTCCACATATTACACCTCCGTGAAATTTTCATGAACTTCCTGCTGGCAGAAAGTTACAGGGTGTTGAGTGTCGAGTGTTGGGTAGTATCGGCGCGGTGTTCCCTTATCGCGGTATGTAAATATGTATATTTCCAGGGAAACTTCTTTCTTCTTGGAGAACAAATCAGCTCACACAAAGTACTATGTGCAAACTCCATACTTCTCCCCCATTACTTGAAAATGTTCACCCTGGAGAGGTTTTACTGGCAGAAGAGCTGAAAACTTTCTCTTCCGTATTCCACATTCAAAAGGTAACATCGCTTGTGTTATAAAAAATCCATTAGAAAAGGTTGGATTTAATTTTTCTTTGAATCTACTTCGGCCGCTAACGAGATCCATCATTAAATATCTCCACACAACTTTACAGACAGAATCAATCGTTCTTCCAATCAGAAAGACTTGATTTCGTTTTGTATTAATATCTTCGAAGAAATTATGTGTCGGACTTTCCGATTTCAAAACGTTTCATGGAATTCAATTCGACGCACCTATTTCTTCAGCGGAATCGAAATCCAAATTAGGTTAAATTATATTGATTGAAACATTTCCCGTTGGAGAAAGTGGTTTTATTTCGAGAGCTCGCAGCCTCAGATCGGTGGAAGCCGTGTAAGTGAATCATAGAGAAATCAGCAGTTTCAAATATCAATTTCGGTGTAATGTTCCTCGATGAACGTTTATTGGAAGTCGTTTTGCACAGAGACGTCAATTGAATAAATGAATCGTATCACCCGAGCCCACAGCCCAGCCAGAAATGTACCCAACATCCAGTGGATAGCATCAACTTTCTGGAAATACCATCAAAAGTATATCTTCGATATTCCACTTAAAGTAAATGGGATATTCCATAAATTGTGTAATGACCAGTTCTTTATCGGGGCAATCGTTTATTTCCTTTAGGTTTAATTCTCGTCGGGAAGAAATAATTTCGAACACAGAAGTGACAGAACGGGGTCAGGCGGAAACCATTTCCTACGGATTGCCGAAAGTCCTTTATATCTTTCTTTTGCTTATTATGTTTTGCCAGGCCGACGTTTTTAGTTATAGCAAAAAGACATTTTGTACGAAATATCTAATCGATTCTGTCGCACAAGGACAAAAAGCGGCGTGACGTACGGCTTGGCGCAGGGTACGCAGCTCCGTTCACCGTCCACGACTTCTGCGGGGCAAATGGATCTTTAAATCCACCCAACTGCGACTCTCAGGAAATTAGCTCCCACAATGGGTTTTTGTGAACATTACTTAATAATTATCAATAAGTATTTATTAAGAATCAACAAAAATTGAACTAAATAATATATTCCTAGCTAAGTAAAAAAGTATTTATATTTTTTAGTAATGATTGATATAAATATATTCGAAATATTTAAATAATATCAATAATCCAAAGCACAAAAATGAACAGAAAAAGCCAGAAAATAAAAAGACAACGGTTACAACCGATACTCGAACTCGGATCCTCTACTCTATCCGGGAGTAACGAAAAATGTAATATTACATGATTGCAGAGCTCACCGATAAGTTTTTTTTCTTCATAAAAATGCCTAAGACGATCCAACTAAGATTAGAGAAGAATTAAATACGGCTCACATCGATCTCATTCTGCCTGTGTGTTCTACACACTGTGCCCGTTTGGCGCACTCGCAGCAGTACACGGGTTTCGCTAACAGAATCAATGTTGACAATTTTCATGTCCCTGTGGACTTGCTGCATAAATGATTTAATTAATTAACTGAATATATTTGAGCGCCATCCGTGTCAACACTTTTAATGAATGTATTCATTTTTTTAACAATCCGGATATTAATTTCATATGTTGAAATTGTTTTTTAAAATGCAACTAGCTGTATCCAGCTCGTGTGTTTGAATGTTGAATTAATAACTGAACATTGTTAATTCACACATGTTTTATGATATACATGTTTGCTCCAAGTAAGTACATTTGTGCGAGGCACCATGTGATATTTTACACACCAAAAATCAGAACTACCTCATACAAAAACACGTCAATATATAAAGCGATGGAACTATTCAATGAAGCTGCATCTACCTTAGACGTATTTAGATGTACATATATAGAGTTCTGTCACTATCTCTTGATGTATGTACAAAAGTGACTGTTAGGTACATAACGATCTACATACTTTTAAATAAAATATTTTTTTACACGTGCCAATTCAACAATTATCTCATAACATGTGTATAAGAATGATCCTCTCTTATAGTTGACATTATTTGCGTTATTATATCATAAATATTGCGTGATATTACTTTAGTTTGTACTTATATAACTCATTTGGATATATAATACCTTGTCTATACGTGGGGTGTAAATAAATGTTTAGTTTATTTTATTACACTTTGCATGTATCTAAAATATATTTTTTATATCATTCATCTCTTAATGTGTTTGGTGAACAACTGTTTTTATGAGATCTTTGCTAAATAAATAAATACATATAATAATAATAGCATGCAGTCCTAATTAGTGCATTTAAAAAATAGATGCCGATCTGATGATATAAATACTAACATAAACGTTTTGACGCATTACGCAAACATTTGTGATGTTAAAATTCAATGGAAAGTAACAACTGTTCCCATCTAGTTATTTAGCCAAACTTTAGACAGTTTTCAGGCAAGCCGAGTTTCATCTTTCACCAGGATACAAAATAACACATTTTCCCCTCTACGTGTACAATATATGCTGTGCTTTATTATTTGTTACAAGGATTTGTGAAATACGATGGATTTTATTTTACTAGTATACCTATTGTGTCAAGTATTCAATCTTTTAACATAAGGTGCACTATTAATCATAAAAGTATCAACTGATCCACACCGTCTAACGCCAGTGGAACTATGGCACTCCCGATTAGCATGATGTGAGGCCAAAGGTAATAAGGAAGGAAAGGAGATAGGGAATAGGAGTGCTGGAAATCGCCTGGCTATTCAGAGCAGTTCACTAAACACGGCTAAAGCAATTTCCAGCAACGTTTCGATTCTGAACGCGGTCTTTTACTAAGGCGATAATTAGAGTTTGATGTGAAATAGCACATAAAAATATAAAAAAATGTATTGGCGCACGCCGGGATTTGAACCCGTGACATCTAGATTCGCTGTCGAGCGTCTTTACCACTCGACCACTCAGGTCGTCAACTAGTTAATGAAATAAACTATCTCAAAATGATTTTCTCGGAAGTTGTGTTTCTGCTCTTCTGAGTATTTCGCCACTTTGTCGATTATAATCATAATTACATATTTTTAAATTAGAAAATCCAATCTCGAACACGATTCCAATCAAGATATAATTGAATTTATCGGGCACAAGAATACAAAACATTAAAAAAGGCGTTAATCGTTCTTTGTTTCCAACCGTCCATAAATTAGCATTATTTCTTCTAGGTAGTTCATTTAAAATTCAACAATGTCTTTCAAAAATAAATTCCTAAAGAAAGCAGAAAAAATAATCTTGTTGTTTGAGCGAAAATAAAAAACCGTTTCCCGAATAAATTATTTTCACGACTTATTAATTTGGAGGCCTTTTCGAATATTACGAACGTTCTAATTTATTTTAATTGTTTCTGAAAATTAAAATACAAAATGCAAGCCATTTTTTAAAAACATCACTTATTTAAAAGTGAGGCGCGTCAGACTTCATGTTAATTATTTTTTCGGAGAGGGAGGGGTGGGAGGGCGTTTTTCGAGGGGTAAACTTCCAACCCTTCTTTGATCCTTCTTTTGCCCTTCACCTAGTCAATGTTAAAGTGGAATCATTTTTATAATGGAGACGTTCTGTTACAAAAAAAAATTCCTATGCTATTTTCGCATCCAAATGAATCAAAATATATTAAAATGACAATGAAATTAATGAGTGAACCATAAATTGCTGTTCCTCAATCATGACTCTACTAATTATGGGAATCATACTTCACTGTCCAGAATGTCAAGACTTGTTAACTCAAGTCATGGTCTTTAAATTTGCGGTAATAGTCTAAATGATTTTGTCATTCTTTGCGATAATAATCTTCGAAGAATACAATACATCATTGACTTTATTGTATATTTTCGTCAAATATTATGTGTGTGCTGTGTTTTTTCTATGTTGCTATTTTTTCTTATTTCGTATTTTTTGTAATTGGACAATGGCCGTTGGTATATAAATAAATAAATAAATGGACGTCTCAATTATGTGCTTAAAATTCAATTCAAATTTTTAATCACCTTTATTATACGTTTGTGAATGATGAATACTTGAAGCAAGCCATGAGTAAGTGCATTTAGGAAGTATGTTCTAGAGTGGCTGATAAGGATATTGAAAGAAGGATGAATTCAGTAAACTACATTGAAGGATTAACCGCTTTTGGTGCAAAACAAATGTCTGAAGAAGCGAAGTTAATAGTCCACGATGGAGTGCTTATACCAACCCTGATGTATGGCAGTGAGACATGGAGCTGGCAGAGAAAGAATAAAAGTAGACTGAATGCTGTAGAAATGCAAGACTCATGTAAGCGTAATTAAGTAATGAAAGAGAAGCTTAGATAGTTTGGGTTTGGTGTTTAGAGCAGATGAACGAAGAAAAGACTATGAAGAGAATATATGGGAGTGTGTGAATTGTATAAGAAGTCGGAGACGCCCGATGAAGACATGCCACGTTCAAATGAATCAAACACTTCAGCAGGGCCATGTCAAGGATAATAAGGATATAAGGAATAACGGAAGAGTATGCTTTAGACGATGTATGAAAGTGAATGAAGCAAGGAGGGTGTACCAAGAAAGAGTTATTTAGCGGCCTATTCTCTCCGTCAGTTAGCATTCTATGTAATTTTGATACAATTTCAATTTAATGGCCATCTTAAATATTTTTTAATGACGTTGATGTACAAAAATATTATTTCCAGAAAAAATACTTCACCGCAAGCCCATTTATCGCGGTTATGACGCTAGAAGTGTAGCTTAATTAACTCCTTAAAAATGCATCGAACACCTTGTGATCTACATGGCCACGTCATTTAAATTTGACAAGAAAACTTCAGTCAATATCGAAATACGCATTCAGCGGTGCAAGAGTGGTCCAAGTTCGGTGATTGTTTAATGCAATTTGTTGATAAAGCACAGTATGGGGTCGGGGGGGGAGGCTGTTTGCGTGGAATACACATTAACTAGTCGGGAGCTTCCCTACGCAAACATGCGTCGCTCCAGAACCACGAGTTAGCCAACACTACACTGATTCAAATTGACCGTGGTATGCGCCGAGCCTGCTCGGCCGCCCAGCGTCGGGTATTGCCCACACGCACACATTACGGTCACCTAATTAAATAAGGAGACTACCTCGGCAGGTACTGCCTTGTCCCTTGTCTCGCACGCGGTTTGATCGCCGATCCAATCAATTATATTTGATAAGTTGAACTGGTTTATAAAGCGGTTGATCGAAGAAAGAGTGTATGACGCGAACATGAGTGGCAGAAGAAGTCGGGGACGCCCGAAGAGTCACTACCTAGTGAATCACACACATTACTCAGAATAATAGAAAAGCATATATTAGAACATGGATTCTCGACCTTCTTTTGCCCACCGCCCACTTTGAGATTTTTTTTTTCTAAGGCACCCCCCCAAAATTTTTGTACTCACCATCTGTCGCGTTCGCGGTTCTAGTTACCGGTGACCACCGAGGAACCGGTTATTTATCCAGTTCTTTTTGGAACCGGTTCCTGGTGTTTTTTCGAGGCCGGCTATGCTTTCCAACGCCCTCTATTTTTTTCCCGATGCCCCCTAATTTTCTCTGGGTCTTCTACTGGCCCCCTGAAAGTCTTAAAAGCCAGCGAAGGGGCGTTATCGCCCACGTAGAGAACCAATGTATTAGAAGATGCATGAATGTGAATACAGTAAGAAACGTGTACCAAAACAGAGTTGTGTATCATTCTATCCTCTGTGCCTATCACTGCGGTAAAACGGCGCGATGATTAATCTGTCAATTAATTGTACCACCTGGTTGTGCTCGTGTTTCAACAACATTGAACAATTGATGAATATGCGATTTGGTGTCTTATTTGTCGACAGTCATTCGAAAATTGTTTAACTCCGTAGCGCATAGTGGAAATGACGTAGCGATAAAAAATGTGTCATTGACCTAAGCTTTTGAGATTAAAAAAGCTTTCTACATCTAAGCACATATAATTTTCTTTTTTAATCAACTATCATTCTCATTTTTGATATAACCTTAACTTTTAATTTATTATTTTTTTATTAAGTATTCTTCTATTTAAAAAAAAAACTAATCTAACATAGATTAACACCCGATCTTAATATTGTAAGAAATTCGGTAGCATATATCTGTAAAATATAATATTATTTGTTCCCTATACCGTTACACTGTAGCTATATAAGAGCACTATATAAATCAGCCAATTATTATAAATAGATTTGAAATTTTTTACAAATAATCCCTATGAGTTAATAAGTAAGCATTACAAATTGCGTTATAAAATATTGCGTTTTAAAATATTTCAATTCTAAAATAACAAGTAGGTAACAGGTGAGCATGGAGTAGTAGATACTCCAAACATCGCTCTGATGAAAGACCACGATTCGGAATCGAAACGTTGCTTGAAATGGCTTTAGGCGTGTACGGCGACCAGATCTCAATAAGAATAATAATAATAACAATAATATTTGGATGATTTGTATAGCGCCGTTTTTGTGAAAAATCACCTCAAGGGCGCTGTACAGATCTTACTTTCTATCATTACATATTAATTCCTAGTATTAATAAGAAAATATACAGAAACATACTAACCTGGCAGGTCCCATCAGATAGACACAATTATTTACTTAAAATTATGATTATTATTATTATTGTTTTTTTTTTCCGATTTAGGGCATGGGAGCGAATTTAAAAGAATGGACTTTCTGAATTTGTCACACAGAACAGGAATTTTAAAGAAGTAATTTGTGAAATATCCTACTTTTTGTCGAAAAATAACAAGAAAGACTAAAACACATCAGGCAGCTGCAAAAGTGCCACTACATATCTAACAGGTTATATGCGCAGGCAAAAAGAAGAACTAACGAACAAATAAAAAATATTGTAATGATGATTGTATTGAATTGACAAAAAAAGGCCGCCTTTCTCAGTAAAAAAACATTTGTTGAAAACATCGCTCGCGTTCGGGAACAGTCGGTCGAGATCGGCGCTCCCCCGCCCCCCTGCCGGTTCCCGGGCCGGCGGTCGGGACGAAACATGTGGCCAATGGTCATCAAAGCATGTGACCATTCTCGGGCTATGGCACTGCAGTTAAAACACTGATATTTAAAGATTAAAATATTTTCTCAAAAATCGAAATTACGTCGAAACTAGTCACTTTAAAATTATTTAGAGTTTATTCACCTAACCAAACACAACACCGGTAATTTTGGTGTAATTTTAAAGAAGCAATTTGTGAAATATCCTACTTATTTGGCGAAAAATAACAAGAAAGACTAAAACACGTCAGGCAGCTGCAAAGCGCCACGCCACGACAATAGTCAGGTACTTCCCAAGCTTCCTCTTATCCATCCCCATTCCCTCACCACTACCTTCACCACACAGCATACCCCAATCGGGGGTGCAATAGTCCCATTGGCTTCCTCCGGTTGGAAGCAGTCGGGACTGGTGTGCGGTATGCACTTTAAAAAAAATACCACCTAGGAATTAGTAAAATTGATAAAAGTTTCACACCTACTTTATTCAATCTATTTTGGTCACTACGCCAGTTCTATGCACCATCAACTTACATCAGGGTTAGCAAATAGAACTATCCTTTGGACTGCTGTCCTGTTTGAATTAACAACGTTTAATACTGACTACAGCATTCAAACATCCGACAGTCAAACGTCCTGCATTTACCTCGTTTTAAAAGAACTCCTCAGTGTTCTCGTTTCTCCTGAACACACTTCCCTGACACACAACTCATTCGCTTCCTCTAAAGATTCGAAACTGTATAAAGGGAACCTCTTAAAAGAAAAATGCTTTACATATTTCACCAATGTAAAGATGGTGGGAAATGTACTTGGCTTTTCCTCTCAGATGATACTTCACCTCCCCAGATAGAAGGACGAGAACTCGATGTAAGAGATAATAGAGTATACGCTGTCGATAAAACAATATTGTGCCCTGAACTATGCGCAGACCCCACTTACGTCATTCGAAACACGATCTCATATTTTCTTCACCGCTCAAGAGGTAGACTACTTGATATTTTCTTTCCCGAACACGTTAAGGGTGTGTGTGGAGAAGAGTGCCATACTCTTGGAGAGGAACTTACAGAACGCTGCATTCAATGGTAATATCTCCTTCAACCTAGAACACACATGATGTATGTTACTTTAAGAATCAATACTTTTTAGCCCAGAATCAGTGTCAAATTTATTTCGGCTGTGAATGGATAAAAGTGACATATTTTCCTGGAACCCTGCAATCAATTGTTATGCTTTATTCGTATTGGAAAAAAAACAACGTGCTTTATTATTCTTCAAAAATGAGGATATCAAATCAAAAAATCGGTATAAGGTCTCTATGCTAATCAATCAATTAAAGTTTCACGTGTTCTTGGAGAAAATTTGTAGTGGTTTCGAAGCGAGACTTCAAAAACCGCTACATTTATTTGTAATATTTTCTTCAAATTAAATCAGGACATCAAATAGAATATTGTTGGTTCACGGAACAAACATTTATTAAGAGATAGCATATGTGTAGAGAGTTGACAACATACTTGAAGTGAAATGATTTTCAAAGTTATCTTATTTGAGATACAAAAAAGGTTATGATGTATTGATTGTACTTTTGGAGTCAAAACCAACTTTTTGGACTAAAATATTACCATCAAATTCAACATTGTGTACTTGATATCTCTGTTTTTTGGTGGCGAATTTTCGGAATGCGAAAGTAATATCTTTTTGAAACTCAAAAAAATTTATTTAATGGAATGAAACAATAACTTATTATTAAAAAAAACAGTAAATAATTAAATTAAAAATAGAAAAATACATTGCCAAATATTATATTTATTTATTTTCGTCAGCTACAATCCGTGCTTTTTGATGAATAATTATTAATACATCAATACAATTATAAAATCGGGTAGAGCTTTGTACTCGCATACCATACAAAGATGGCAGCCAAATCGGAAGAAAAAATGAAAAAATGAAAACAATAATTTTCAAATGAAGAATGAGAAAGATTAAACATGGCGGGTTCTAATAAGGGTTCAATAGCTCAATTAACAGAGGCTCCGAGTTCGAGTCACAGTCGCGACTGCTTTTTTTCTGTTTCATATTAACGTTGAAAATTATTGATATTATTTCAATAATGAATTTAGAAATATGAGTTTATTTTAATGCATCCAAAGGAAATTCATGTCACGTATGATACTTTTAAAATCAATACTTGTTGGCTTACAATCAGGTCGTCAAATTAAAATTGGATTCTTGGTATCCATCTTTTCCGGTTATTAAGAGTTCAACTTATTTCCGGTCGATCGGCCCATTCGCTAAGAACAAAGCCTTCCTTATGAGGGTTGGAATTATCTCGTCTGGAAGGCACTGAGATAATCATTGTCAGCCGCGATAGACAAAACCACCAACAAATCAGTCTGACGGGGAAAGTTAAGTATTAAGCTCGACGCAGGTTTTTCATTCAATTTATATCGTTCGGAAAATTCTCAAGGGGGCCGTAAAGTACAAGAAAAATATGAACCTTTCACGAATTGTGAGATCAATTTCCACATTTTCAGTTGCTATAATAAGAGTTGAATATTAAAGTAAAATTCATTATTTTATGTTTTGCTCGTTTCCAAACAAGATTTCAAATTCAAAACATCAAGCGAAAAAAAAATGTTGACTTTTGTTTTTTGTATTATGTCTCACCTAAATGTCAGTATTTTTTAAAGATTTATTTTTATCTTGGGTGAAAATGGGCCCGATTGGAACTGCTAAGCGCATCATACGATTTTGAATCAGACGACTATAGTTTGAACCAATAGGATCGAGAAAGAAACGCTTAGATGGTTTGGATATGTAGAGTGAATGAACGAAGAAAGGAGTGTGAAAAGAACATATGATGCGAAAGTGAATAGAAGAAGAAGTCGAGGACACCCGAAGAAGACATGGCACGATCAAGTGAATCAAATACTTGAGTCGGGTCATGTGAAGAGTCAGAATAACAGAAGAGAATGTATGATATGATGATGAATGTGAATGAAACAAGGAAAGTGTGCTTAGACAGAGTTCTATGGGGGTCTGACTTATTTGCCTACCTCTGCGGGGAAACGGCGTAACGGTCAGTTAGTTAGTTACCATATCCTTTCCGTACCCAAAAGTAAAAATCAAAGGTACGATCCGAAGGGGGGTGACGTAGACATTTGACCCTGCTTATTTAAGTGTTTTAATGAGGTAATCTCAGATAACTTGTTTTAGATAATACTTAAAAAGATGTTTATTCATAATATTTGAGTAGTCTTTATGTAAGATATAGCACGAGATATCTCTACGTCTGTTGTGGTTTATCATATTAAACAATAGCTTTGTATGAGACCACACATTTTATTTTTTATTTTATGACCGACCAGGTTCGCTTAGCCTAAGTATCATCAGGGTACAAAATTAAACTAAACAAAAAATTCAACGTGAGCGGTTATATTTACATTCAGAGGGAGGACATAATATTTAAAAAAATAAGAGATTAGGAAACAGAACAATAGAATAACACTTAAAACTATAACAAAAGAACAGAGAGAAAGAGACAGACAAAATGAAAGAGGCAAAACGTCAACTGAGAAGGTGATTAAAAATACTGAGAAATTTTATGAGTTTACAGGAAATATTCCTTATATTGGACTGCTGGACAAATGTAACTGAATATAATGATGATGCTTAGGCCAAGTGAAAACCAGTCGGTCATAGAAAAAGTAGTCTCATACAAAGTTGTAATTTCATTTTCACTTAATATTTCACTTTCCATAATATAATAGCTTGTAAAGTCAAATGATCATACAACTAAATTAGAACATTTTATAATGAAATTAAGACAGTTTAGTTTATTTTTAAGCTGAATACAGATCGTTTCAAAAGAAAGAATACTTCAAAGTCTCGTAAGTAGCGCGATAAGCAACGGTTAAAGTGATTTAAATTCACCTACATTAAAAAATCCCACCAAAACAGAAGGAGTTAAGCTGGTAAACCCGTTTTGCAGATGCATTTTACGGTGGCAAATGGAGCCAAGTCAGATTTTAGCTCCCTGCCTTATCTGGAATATGCTATCGCAAAATAAAACAATCGACCTCCTGTAAGGGAAAACTCCAACCAGCTTTAACTGCGCAAAATTTTCCATGTAAAAAAATAAGTTTTTGACTTTAAAAATGGTGAAAATCTAGGGTAAATAATCTGCAAACAATTTTCTTATGTGTGAAAAATGCCAAAAATCTATAATTTTGTTTTGCAAGCCACATACATACCTTGGATTTGAGATGATTAAAAAAATCAGGCTGCTTCCTAATATAATCTGTAGGGTATTTTGTGGGGTTGAAGTTTATGCGGAAGGAAGGAAGGAGATGAGAAAGAGTAAGGTTTAGAAGTACCTGTCTTATCAGATCTGGTCACCAAACGCGGCTTAAGCCATTTCTAGCAACGTTTTCATTCTGCATAGTGGTCTTTCACCAGTTGTGAATCTATTTCACAATTGTAGGTACTTACATAATACAGAATCTATCATATATCATTTGATTGATTCTATAGATATTTTTATCTTGTTTATTTATTTAGGTGTTTGTAAAAAAAACATATATCTAGTAAAAATGAATAAATTCCACACTATTTGAATAAATGTACGTAAAGTAGAAAAAGACACACAGAGAGAATAAACAGTTTTGTAAATAAGTGTATAAAAATTAAATGAAAATTATCTTGGTATGTATACAAATGATAAGTTTTTCTTCTCACATCAGCACATATCCAACGAAAAGTGCCAAAACTTGAGGCTTCTTTTACTGTTTTTGGAAGGCTATTAAAAAGTTTTTGACCTTTATAAAGTTGCTGTTTAGAAGATCTAGATTCCATAAAACCGTATTTTCTGTAATAATCGAAGTTATAACTCAGATTTTTTTTTTCGTTTTATCAGGGTAAACTGTTTATTTATACCCTTTAGATGACTAAGCTCTAAAATAACGTGATAATACTATTTTAAAGGTTTTTCTATGATTTTTTTAAGAAATTAAATAATAACGTTGTATAAGACAACGGATATTATTTATAACCGATCAGTTTCGCTTAGCTTAAGCATCATCAGGGTACAAATATAAACTTAAAAAAATACAAAGTTAGCGGTTATAAATACATACAGAGGGAGAATACAATATAAAATAAAATAACAAAACAATGAGAAAACAGTATTATTTTTTTAGTGAAACAACTGCTCCCAACCGCGTAGAGCGAGTAAGACTATGGCATCCCCAATTAGAGTATGTGGTGAGGTTGAAAGTAGTGGGGAGGGGAATGAGATGAGGAAGAGGAAGGTTGGAAAACACCTGGCTATTCAGATCTGGTCACCAAACACGGCTAAAGCCATTTCGAGCAACGTTTCTATTCTGAATGGTGGACTTTCACCAGGGCGATACTTGGAGTATCTACCATTCTCGACACATTTTAATTAAATAAAAATTATTGCCGCACACTCGCGACCTTTGGATTCTTAATCGAGAAAATAATAATTAAAAATTTCATGAGCTTACGGGAAATATTTAATTTTAATTTTTAAATTAAGTTTTTATTTTATTTATTAAACCAACTAATCCACGTCGTTTCTCCGCAGGGTTAGGCATGGAGGACGGACCGCAATATAACTCCGTCTTGGCACACACTCCTTGCTTCATTCACATTAATACATCGTCTCATACATACTATTCTGTTATTCTGACTCTTTACAAGACCCGACTATAGTATTTGATTTACTTAATAGTGCCATGTCTTCCTCGGGCGTCCTCGACTTCTTCTTCCATTCACTTTCGCAGTTTTATTTTATTTGTTGTATTAGAAAAAGATGTTCAGTCCGATGCAAAACTGTTCTGAGAAAATGAGCTCTGGATAAAGGCAATTTGTCGCCAATTATCTGAATACAGCGCTGCGTCAGACGAAAGCTTGTTGTCCCCTCGGGAGGTAATGCGATTTTTTCCTCTTTTGCCTTTTCGCTCTCAATATGTTATGAGCTGGCTGTTGCTTTTGTCATGGCAGATAATATCCGAGTTACAAAAGACGTTTTTTGGGGTGATGCTTTCATGCAAGAATATCCTGGATAAACAAAGCAGGAGTCTGTGTTATCTTTTTCTTATTATCCGATACTAAAAGCACCAAGGAGCAGCTTTTCCTTTTAAAAGGCAGTATTTTAAGACGACGCCTTCACCTATTAATGTTAAGCCTTAAGTCTAAAAGCTTTTCAGAACAAAAGCAACCCTTTCACGGCTGGGTGCTTATTGAATAGTAACCCCACATATATTTATGTGCGCCCTAGTGCAAAGAGCCAAAGCATTTATCTGAGTCTGCTTTCCGCGCATCGATCTTTTTTACTTGGTGGCGGACGTACCATGAAACTTTTTTCGAGATATCTAAGGGAAAATAAGTTTATCTTCGCGATTTTTCTGAATTCTTTAAAACCCATTATGCATAGTGTACAAACATAAACTTTATTCGGTCGATAAAGACACGTGTCAGTGTCGTGCGTTTTTTTTTTCTTAGCTTTGATATTTTTCAGGACCTGAAAAGTTCAAAAATCCTAAAAAAAAAACCGGGTGTTAAATGCATTATTTAATTATTAATTATTTAAGCGTTTTGGCTTGAAGATCGCAAATATCAACAAAACTGTGACGTAAGTTACCCATCCTTATGTATTATTAAAATTGCTGATATATATGATGGCCTCCGTGGTCGATTGGTCAAGACGCTTGACTAAGAATTTTTATTTTTTTATTGGAATACCGCACAAGAGTCCCGACTGCTCCCAACAGTCTAGAGCCAGTGAGACTATGGCATCCCCAAGTTAGATATGTTGTGAGGATGAAAGTAGTGCGGATTGGAAGAAGATGGGGAAGAAAAATATTGGGAAATACCTGACTGTTCAGATCTGGTCACCAAACACGTCTAAAGCCATTTCAAGGAACGTTTCGATTCTGAATGATGGTCTTTCACCAGGGCGATACTTAAAGTATCTACCACTCTGAAACGTGCCGTAAACTTACTTTCTATTATTCTATATGTATTAAATGTGTTATGACACATATTCAAATAAAAGTTATTAGCGCACGCCGGGCTTGAACCCTCGAAATTTGGATTCGTAGTCGAGCGTCTTACCACTCGGTTATGGAGGCCGTCATGTAATTAACCCAATAGGCGCCCAAACAATATACTCTGTCAACTATGACACGCCAAGCGTTTTCAGTCTTTTTTAAGTCGTCAATTAAATTAATCTTTACGGCATTACCATTGCCATTGAGGGCTTTGTTTATATTAGACACTCATTACTGATATCTTTAGTACATACTTGATGTGATATTTGAATTCTCGAGTGTTTCCCATAATGTAGTTTCGACATAAATAATAAACACCAACAGAATAATTGAGTGCCGTGAACCGGCCATAGTGCTGACTCACTAACACAAATAAACAAAGAGATATAAGATAAGCACTCACATGTCATCATGGATTGTATCGAGTTCGGCAACGATTCTCCAACTTTTTTCAAATTTAATATTTGATATTGCACTAGATTGTATTACATTTTATTTACATAATGTTTTAAAGATTTAAAATTAATATTCTTTTTTCTCGTGGAATATTGTTGAGCATGGCCAAACACATAACGGTACGTTACATTCGCCACACATGTACTTCGTCGCTTTTCTTGTTTTTAGTCTAAGTTTAGTGTTTGAGCAAACATAACAGTTTTTGTAAGGCTGGGTTTTTCCCTTTGCGGGTATAGGTTTCGGCATATGTTTTACTAGCATTTTGGCAGATAACCGTAATGGAACATCTTGTGACGTACGTGGACCAACTTCAGAGTGCGATGTAAAATGATATTTTTCTAATAATTGTCTTATCACATATAATTGGAAATCAGGAAAAGTAATGTTTTTGGTACTAACGGTTTTGTGCATAATATACGAATTCAGTAAATATAAATCGATTAAATGAAAGAAAACTTTTGTTGTACCACTTAATTGATTTTCTTGGGGAATTTACACTAGTTGGTCATCATATCCGCTTTATCTACTAAGCCCATGTTTTTTATTATAATCTTGAATACAATTTGGCTTCGAAATTACTTCTCAGTTCTAAAATTTATTTTCCCTGTTGGAGAAACTTTATCATCATGAAGCGTCGTTAACATGTGAATTTCTCTTTTGTCGTGCCATTTTAATGCCATAATAAAGTGAATCGGAATACTGAGAAGTAATTTCCCCTTTCTTCAATTTATTGAATTTTGGCATGTTTTTACGGTTTTTTCGCACCGTTCTACATGCGTTAAGTTTTGTGGTCATGCAAAAATTTAAATAATATTGACTAGTCATCATCACTTTCCTCAATTTCAGAGTCAAAGATCGAGAACGAATTCTCTTATCTCTTCTTCATTGAGATCGCGTCTTGACATATTTAGGATATTAAAAATAAAAGTTACAAAAATGATTGTATAAAAAAGTACACACGAAATGAAATACTCAAACTAAATTTAAAAAAAAACACAAACTAAATTCTCAATTCGGGAATAAAAAGCAAGTCCACATTTCCGACGAATATTAAAAAACTTTAGAACCACACCACAGAGAACGTAATGAACCACGATATCCACACACACGACGTTGCGATGGCGGGAGATTTAAACGACTGCGCCAAGAAATCTGTAGACCTTTTTTGGATGCTGCTTTGCGTAGTATAAACAATATAAATTATCAAAGGTTACAGGAGATGTCGCTAAGAAACAGTTCAAAATATTTTACAAAATAATATTTAGCCCCATCTACCATAAGAATCTAGAAATATCATCCTCGAAACATTCATACTGGCGATTTACGTGGTACCGCGTAAATGGCAGTTGTGGCACGGATCGTTCGTACGCCGATGCGCGTAAATGGCAGCTATTGAGTTAAATTCTACGGAATTAAAAAAATAATAATTTTGTAATCACGTTCGAGGCACCGTAGACCTGTTGCCTCTAATAGTTCAATACGATCTCCCGAGTAGCGCGGCATCAATATTTGTGTACCCAGGGAACATGTTCTTAAATTTAACGCAACCAGTTGTACAGTCAGCCGGCCGTAATCGGGTGCGGCTGTAGCGGGGCCCCACGAGCGGGGCCAGCGTGCCGCGGCTGGGGTGCCCCGCGCACGCAGCCCCCGGGGGGGGCCGGGGCCGCGGCCGCCGCGGGCCGAGAAGCCCCGCGCGCACAGCCTCTCCGGTGGCTGCACGCCGCGCGCGTTCAATTTGTAATGCAAATCGGAATTCAAGAATTTATCCCGGCGAATTCGTGCGGCACTCTCCCGCCGTGGAAAAACAAATTGAATGTTTTTTAATCTCGATCGGCCGCCCTAATCGAGAATGTATTGTGCACCGCAGGATTATTTTTCATGCGCGATAAAAAAACGTGGGCGGCGGCGAAGCTTCCGAGGAATATCCGCCTTCTCTCTGCCCACCGCGGTATGGTCGAATTTGTCAAACTGCTATTGGCGGCCGTTTATTAGCGCAGATGTTCGCATCAAAATTCTTTACAGGTTTCGTAACAAGTCTCCATTTTTTTCCAATCAGTTCTCCGCTGTGTTCAATTTTTCAAACTAATAAATCGATGTATTGTGCGGGTCTGGTTATCGGTTATTTAATTAGATTCCCACGCAAGTGATCGGGTATCATTTTTTTGCACAGGGCTGATCTAAGCCAGAGTGGAAAATATCGCCCTAATGAAATGGTACACAAATTAACATACCATTACTGAAAACTAACTAATCATAATAATAATATTGTTTGTGTAAAGTCAACACGAGGGCACTATACAAATCTTCATTTCTACTTTTTACTTTGTGTTATTTTATTTGGAAAAACAAAGAGTTTTATATATTGAGTAATTAAATTGTTGTATTAGCCAGTGAAGTTTCCGCTGACTTTTTTTTAATTCAAAGTGAAAAATATGACCATTCGACCACGGAGGCCGTCGGAACACAATTAAATAAAATAAACATCAAAACTTTTTTTTATGGCTGATAACACTGATTTTGCTTTATCCACTTATAACTTTAATGCTGCTCAACACACCCTTAAAACGGGATAAGTTTTGACTGGCGACTGGCACCTACGCATGTTTGGCTCCTGTACCTACTGCTATCGCTCTCACACATTATGAAAGTTCGTACGTTGAATGAAACAGAAATATGGTTATTGCCCAACATGCCCCTACGCTAAACTAGCCCCTTCCTACCTTACTGTGAAATGTAATTTACAATATAGATAATTACAAGGAAGTCACTAGATAAATAAATATTTAAAAAATGAGATATCGAATTTTGGAGGTTAGAGTAACTCTAGACATATTGATTACATGCAAAAATAGAAAAACGAAGCAATCTACATTTGATTACGTTCGACTCGAAGGCTCAAGTAACTCAATACATAGACTAAAATAAAATTCTCCGTCTAACACGACGAACTGTGCTGCACGGAAATTATTTTTCAATCAAATTAATAATTTCATTACGGGCAACGAGATTGAGCTCGACGCGAAATAATGTTAATTTGTTTTTAAGTCTCAGTGCCAATAAGCAATATAATTATAATGAAATTGAATGCTCGGAGTACATTTTCAATTTAAAAACACAATACTTTCAGGCATAAAAATGTATAAATACTTTGACAGTGAAATTCAATAATCACAAGGACATTTTTTTTACATTGATTGGTATTTGAATTTGGGACCGTTCGCTATCACGACAGATCTGAAGATGGTCGCGATGGCTTAGTTCTTAGAACAGATGCTTGGTAAATCAAATGTTTCTTGTGAGCTCGCTTGTCAAATAAATGATTTATTTTTTCATTTTCCAATCATAAAAAATACAGAAAACAAGGTATGGGAAAAAAATTGCAACAGAGAAAGAACATTGCTCATTCAAAATATCTAAACGAAGCAATTACCAAAATATTAAACTAGTTGTTGCCAGTGAAAAATCACGGGGTGCTATTATTTGCTTTAATCCACCCATTTCAAATATAGAATAATGTCTGCTGAAATACACTATCGGTAGGTACTTTATTTGGTAGGTAGAGATTTAAAGGGATTGTCTTTAAAATGTGATTATATAATAATTTTCTTATAATAAATATTAATTGCTTTAATCCACCCATTTAAAATATAGAATTATGTCTGCTGAAATACATAATCATTAGGTAATTTATTAGGTAGGTAGAGATTTGAAAGCACTGTTTTTAAAATTTGATTATATAATACCTTCCTAAGAATAAATATTATTTGACGTAATCCACCCATTTCAAATATGGAATAATATCTGCTGAAATACATTATCGGTAAGTACTTTATTACGTAGGTAGAGATTTGAAAGGATTAATTTTAAAGTTGGATAATTTCAATTAAAATCATTCAAAAAATATTAATAATGTATATAGTAACACAAAAAAATAATGCATAGGTAACCAGGACAATTACAACATATTTTTTAGAAATTTGATATCACAAATTAGCAAAACCATTTTTCTTTAATAGTTCAATTAACCTGCATTGTATTTATTTCATTAAAGTCAATGACTATTTTAAAATATAATTCATATAACATAAGTACATACCTTGGAGTAACAATATATGAAGGAGAGATAATTATTTTTACCCAATCTATACAAATTTGGGATAAATCACTGTCTATGGGTTTTTACGTCGTGCACCATGAGACAACAAAAAATTCGCAAAATATCACACCGCTTTTATAAATTGTAAGGATGTTCTCCGTCACCCGCGTCTCCGGGGGCTTCGCCCATATGTTTTGATATGCGACTAAACTGGACATAACTCAACGGTTTTTTAGTTTGTATGCTAAATTTTTGTTTATTATAATACTGCGAAAAAATGGTTATGCAAATAAACAAGAAAATTGTGTCGACATGTGCTATGAATGGATATATAAACACCCTAGTCCTAGTCCCAGCCACGCCCAGGCCTAGCTGAGTCAGGAAAGAAATCGTCAATACTGACTACACATAGTGCAGAAGCGCTCTCTCCTGTATATTATTGCTCTGAGGTACATACTATACACAAATCATTATTCTTGGGACACATTTTAAACCCAGTGATTGTTAAAGCTAATTTGTACTATCTCTTAAGATTCATTATGATAAAGCAAAAATACAAAATATTTAAATACAAGACAATTTGATAGACCACATCAAAGTGGAACTCAAATACCCCGAGGCCATCTAGCAGCGATTTCGCGCGAATTAGTTAAAAATGCCTCTCAACGGCTTAAGTAAGCAAAGTTAAAATTCAGGAATAAAAAAATATCTGGCGAGATATTGATCTAAATGGAATTTAATACGGCAGTAAACAGGTGCCGTCTATCAGCAAAAGTTTTCCACAGTCAAAGTTTGAACTTTTTTACAACATAAAAAAGTCGGTAAAATGTACCGGGCGAGGAAATTACTTAAACAGTACTGAACATAATATCAATAGAAGAGGGATCAATATGGACTTGAAACCAAACTGAATTTGATAACTAACATCACACTTTTTGACTCCTAGGTCCCGGACAGGCCAATAAAATTGATAATTGGTTAACAAAAAAGATATTCGTAAATTTTTGATCATAATTAAGTGCGCTTAATATAAATATTATGTGTCCCCATTCCGGGGTCATGTTTTTTAAATAACTCCCGAAGTGCTTTTATATAGATAATAAAATAAATCATACAGCTGCAATGATGCAAAATAAATGTAATTTTTAGGTTAAATATTTCTAAAATAAAGCACTTAAACATGTAACGGCCTCCATGGTCGAGTGGTAAGATTCTCGACTACGAATCCAAAGGTCGCAGGTTCAAACTATGACAATAATTTTTATATATTTAATATATGTCATAGTACATTGAATTCATATAAAACTAATAAAAAGTATATTTGCGGCACGTTCCAGAGTGGTAGATACTCTATACTCTGTATCGCCCTGGTGAAAGACCACCATTCAGAATCGAAACGTTGCTTGTAATGGTTTTAGCCGTGTTTGGTGATCAGATCTGAATAGCCAGGTACTTCCTAACCTCCCTCTCACCAACTCCTTCTTCTTCTTACTTCCTTCAGCCTCACAACATACCCTATTTGGGGATGCCATAGTCTCACTGGCTCTAGACGATTGGGAGCAGTTATTCATATAAAAAATATTCAAAAAATTAACAATTATTTATAAAACATCATAATATAAAAATGTGAATAAATCAATAATGGTGTCGTTAATATGAACCTGAAAGAGATAGACAGTATTTGATAAAGCAGTTCTACTGGTAAATATACAAAGTATGAGAACATAACACACGAACAATAGAATAGGAAAAAATAAAAACAAAAAAACTGGAGTAAGTTTATTTTCAGCAATACACGTAATAAGAACATAACACACGAACAATAGAATAGGAAAAAATTAAAACAAAAAAACTGGAGTAAGTTTATTTTCAGCAATACACGTAATAAGATTCTGACTAGGCAATTTACATAAAACAATTTAATAATGAGGCACCCAAAACCAAACTACCGAAGACTTGAGGAAATGGCTTATTTTAACACATTAAAAAGAAGTTAAAATTTATGAGGGAAGGCTTTTTCATCCTTTCCCTTACTGTGCTAAATCATAATTCGCTTTCCGGTGCTGTGTAATCATTACACATGTAAAAATTGAATTTATTTCAAATTTTTACAAAATATCTCTTACGTGCTCGATAAGTGCTAATTAATATATACACTAATTTTTCATCCAATGCGATAATGTATTATGGAGGAATACCTAAGATCTGAAGCCAGTATTAATGATGGTTATAGAGAAGTTATTATAAGCAATGTGTAGTCGTTACACATCATAGTTAAGGTAAGGTCAAATAATCTAATTTTTAAAGCCCATTTAAATCTAGCTAAATTCTGGATATAAGTAAAGCCGAGGGAAGTTTATTCCGCATGAGAGGGCCAGTTACACGAAAAGAGTGATCGTAGTGGACGGCTGGATTTGACCGAGAAAGTTCGCGATTAGCAGCATCCAGATCTGCTGACCTCGAAGTGAACTGTCTTCCGCTTAAGTCTTGTCGGATACATAGTATAATATGTAGGCTGGTGCCATTCGCAAATCTAGAACATTATTCTTTCAAAGCATCGAAGTTAATGAAGACGGTACCTAAGCAGTCGAGTTTTTAAGCAATACGTAGCCTTATTCATTATATGTCACTCTCGCCGCTACATTGAAGACGGACTGGATTCTATGGAATTATTTCCGATGTTATCGGTTTGTCTCTTGTATTATTTATTACAGTTTTAAACAGTATTTGACGGCCTCCGTGGTCAAGTGGTTGAGACGCCCGACTTCGGATCCAATTTTATTGTCTATATGTTTTTTTTCACATTTAAATTCATATAAAATAATATATAGTATGTTTGCGGCACTTTCAAGAGCCGTAGCCGTAATTATTGCCCTGGCGAAAGACCACTATTCTGCATCGGAACGTTGCTTAAAATGGCTTTAGCCGTGTTTGGTGCCCAGTTTTGAATATCCAGGAACCCTCCCTTTTTCTATCTTTATTTCTTTCCACTTTCCACTATCTTCAGTCTCACAGTATATTTGAATTAAGGATGCCATAGTCCCACTGGTCCCAGACGGTTGGGAACAGTTGGGACTATTCGATATATTACGGTATTCACTATTTTTATTTAATGTTTTATAGTGAATACCACACAAGAGTCCCAACTGCCCCAGAGCCAGTGTGACTATGGCATTCCCAATTGGGGGTATGTTGTGAGGCTGAAGATTGTAGGGAGGAGAATAAAATAGGTAAGAGGAAGGTTTGGAAGTACCTGACTAATCAGATCTGGTCACAAACGGCTAAAACCATCTCAATCATGCAAAGTTTCAATTCGTGGTCTTTCACCAGGGTGATACTTTGAGAATATACCACTCTGTAACGTGCCGGAAATAAACTTTACATTATTTTTTATGAATCAAATGTGTTATGACACACATTCATTAAGTAAAAGTGGTTGGCGCACACCAGGTTTGAACCCACGACCTTTACATTCGTATTCGAGCGTCTTACCACTCGACCATGGAAGCCATGTATAAAAATATGTTTTTTTTTTTAAAAATGGTGGTGAACAGAAACATTTGTAGTTGGCATTTCATAAAATAAACAGCTTCTAACCTTTATGTGACTGAAAGGGTACCCGGGTACCCTTTTCGGTTTTCAACATAGATTTTTTTTATGTTCCAGTAGGTCCAACTGGCTGAAACTTCCTAACTTCTCCACAATGAGGAAAATGATCAATTGAACATAACCGTTGGATATGTGTAGGGTGGTGTATGTTAGCGTAAAACGCAAAAGTATATTTTCCAAATTCTGATGACTACAAGAGTACCTGGGTACCCTAATGTGTTGTTAATATGAAATTCGAAATGATGTACTGTTGTGTTTCTTCATACCTATTGTTAACATCTATTTAATTAAAAACCCCAAGAAAAGATGGTACTGGGTGAAATTCCTACCCACTCCCTTAAGTATTGAACTGAGTCGAAATATATTACGTCATAAAAGTGATCCAGCAAACTTCAGAAAATGATTAACTGTAAAAGAAACCGTATCATTTTTAAAAAGGTGAAGTTTTCACATAAGGGTTAAGGGCTCGCAGATCCCCACTGTTCGCAAATGGTAGCTAGAATACTGTCAAGTGCTTCGCTTGAAATCAACGAAGGCAAAATCGCGAGCGCTCGCGCAACAACGCCCCGATGTGCTCGAACAATTCGATCACAAACTGAAGTTGGGAGTATTTTTTCAGTAACAGTCCTGTTTACACTGATCGGGCGAGTAACAACTCCGTCCGCGGCGTTGTGGACCCCCTTTTGCCCCCCGGGCGATATGCGCTAGCACAGCTCTTGCAGTGGGGCAAGTTTTCATTCGAGAAGTTTTGCCGCGGCTCGCAACGCGACGGAGACCAGGGCAGATATATATATCGATGGCAGATATTTTGCTTCAGTCAATGAAGAGGAGCCGATGGAAGTGTATTATTTATTTATTTTAATCATCTCTTAATGCAGCTGTTAATCAATTTTAAAATAGGTTATTTTTACATTGCTGTTCTTCAATAATCACTCTACTAATTATGGGTATCATTCTCCACTGTCCATAATGTTGAGACTTGTTAACTCAAGCCATGGTCTTGAATTTTTTGAAAGCAGTCTAAATGATTTTTGTCATTCTTTACGACTCTACCCAAACTTTTTATTGACCTTGGCTGTGATTTGAATGTTCTTTCTTATGTATATTTTGTCCCATTTTTGTTATTGCTTCATTTCATATTATGTTTGCGCTGTTTTTTCTCTGTCACTCTTTGTTTCCATTTCTTGCTATGCATTTTTTTTATTGGACTTATTTTTTTAGTTTATAAATAAATTCGTGAATTATAGATTTTATATAAAGATTAAACAGGGCGAGTGTAAAAAAGTATTTGGGTCGTTATGTACCTAATGGTCACTTTTTTGCGTACCCCAAGAGATAATGACAGAACTGTACATAATTTATCTAATGAAGATTAAGTTGCATTAATTAGTACCACCGCCTTATGTATTGGCGTGTTTTTGTATGAGGAAGTTCTCAATTGATCGTTTTCGGTATATTTATATGGGTTATAAATACTTCCAGAAATTAAGCTTGTAAAAATGTTTACCCAAAAACATCTTTCGGCGGGCTTGCAAGGTGTGTAAATCGAACATTTTTTAAAGAGGCAACGAAGGAAATAAAAATGGCTAGTATGTATTTATACATCATCGTGCAGAAGTAACGTATAAACCTCTTTTGCACTATTTCTATTTCGAGGATATCGTTATTTTTTAAACAGGCCTATATAATGAAACTACACTCCAAGATGCTGCAGACAAGTGCTGCGTAAGTTCTACGGATTGCAATTCCATTAGTGAACGATCTCGCAAGGCGGAGAACAAAATCTAAGCATCTTGTTATTACGGAAGACAATATCAGATATGTGAGACTTGAATCAAATATTTACCTAAAAGATCACGCCAAAGTCCATGATTTGTGGGCGTATCAGTGTGCCCAAAGTAAATATTATTATTATTATTATTACTTATTTTTTCGTACTTCTAGTGAAATCGAACGTTTCGGAGTATCGAAATTCATTCTTGAACAGAAAATCAATTGTGTTTGCAAGTGTGGGGCCTAGGAGTCGAAAAGTCTTGAAAAACTTGAAAAAACCCGTTTCATTTAAAATGTGCATAGAACATATTTCTAGAGATAATTCGTTCAGTGGCTCTGGTCTTCGAAGCATGTTATGATAATACCATGCGGCAACATTCCGCGACATTTCTGCCGTATATAAAGATAACTCGCCTGATTAGGATCACGATTGTTTCAGTCCTCTTCTTTGAATGCCGCGAGGTAACAAAACTAATAATAACCATTCTTGTATTTCGGCGCTTATCGTTTCAGAACATTTTAGTTTGCTATGAAAACTTTTCTCCCTGAGAATGAAGCGATTCGTTCCCTACGAATTTGAAAGAAAGCGTTGTTTAAAAGTTGCGTTCAATGAGCTTTTAGATCATGAAATTTGCAGTTTTTTTTTAACGCAGGTATAATGTATGACCCTCATTATATATGGACCTCTCAAATAATCAGTTAGAAAAAACATTCCGAAAAAAAACAGTATTAAGAGTCAGCACCCAAAAATAGACACTTTTTTACTTTCTAGTACAAGCAATACTATAAATAAATCGTCTGTTAATTCTATATGGGTATTTGGAAAAATTTCTGAGGATTCCAGTGAATCCATTCCTTCATCTGATTTTTTTATGAAAAGCATACTAGAATTTTAGGTAAAACGTTCAAAAATGCCCTTTCTGGTTTGAAAACTGCACCTACTACGAACATTTTAGTATATTTTTCAAAGAATTTAAAGGATTACAATTGTAAAATTTTATTCACTGGAAACCTCAGACATATTTCTAACTACCCATAATTTGTTTTTAGATACATCATTCGTAGGATTGCTTGTAATATAATGCTGGAATGTAACATTAAGTGTCATTTATGAATGCTGACCCTTAAAACTTAGACGAAAACCAAAAGTGAAAAACTGATTTGGTTTTCATGTTTGGGCATGTAGAGCGAATAAAGAATATATGATATGAAAGTGAATGGAAGAAGAAGTCAAGGACGCCTGAGAAAGACATAGCACGATCAAGTAAATCAAACACTTGAATCGGGTCATGTGAAGAGTCAGAATAACAGAAGAGTTTGTATGAGACGATGTATGAATGTGAACGAAGCAAGGAGTGTGTGCCAAGACAGAGTTGTATGGCGGTCCGTTCTCTATGCCTACCCCTGCGGGGAAACGGCGTGATGGTTAGTTAGTTAGAGTCTTTTTCTATTGCTTATATGTAAATATGTAGGTAAGCGCTTTTGAGGTGATATTTCACAAAAATGGCGCTGTATAAATTAGCCAAACCAACTGGTATTATTCGTATATATAAAAAAAGATTTGTTAAAATCACTACATTTGATAATAATCTCATAATGAAGTGTATACCATACCTAAATGGAAAAACATCAGCCATATTACTCTCAACAAAAATATTATTCCAAAGTTTCTTACGCGAAATTACATGGAGATTAAGGCGAGAAAGAAGGGATTAATAATTTGATGAAATTGAACAATCATTAAAATATCTTCATTAGAAAAGCGTAGGAAAGATTTTGAATTAATTTTCATTTTCAAAATTATTAATTGTATTATTAACACACCTTCTTTCTTGAAACTCATCCAGTTCAACATTACTTACTGTATACTCTGGAACAATGAATTTCTGTTCCTCAATCATCACTCTACTAACTATGAGTATCGTTCTCCACCGTCCAGAATGTCGAGGCTTGTTAACTCAAGCCATGATCTTAAATTTTTGGTACCAGTCTAAATGATTTTTGTCATTCTTTACCATTTATTGTGAAAATACAGAAAACAATTTACTGTGAAAATGAAATAAAGCTTTTTATAAGACCACAGATATAATTTGAATTTTTATGTCCGGTTTCGCTTAGCCTAAGCAAAATTAAAATTAAATCTACGGTCTTATACATAGTCATTATTTCGTTCTCATTAAATATGTCAAACCACAAAGTGATTGCTTTCTACTAAAATACAATTTATTATGTCCAACATCATTGACTCTACCAAAACCTTGTTCAGGCTTTGACTAGAATTTTTTGTCGAATGTATATTTTTGGTTTTGCTTCATTCAAATATGATGTAGGTGCTGCATTTTCTCTATTGCTCTTTTTCTCATTTCGTTTTATGTATTTTTTTGTAATTGAACAATGGTCCGTTAATACAAAAATAAAATAAAGGCTAAAGGAAGACTTTTGGTTCCTTAATACCAGACTATTTATAGTATAGCAGTATATGTGTATTCGAAAAAGGACATCACATATACAGTCTCACATACACACACAAGAAGCTTCTACTTTGAACCATATCCAGTAAAAATAAGTAGACATACATTAAAAGAAAGATCACCAAATGGCTATTAGAAAAGGATAAAAAACCAATTGAAGAATTCACGGAATACGAAAATCTAATTCATGTAATTTTTATATAATTCAATTGAATTAAATTTAATATTATTATTATTGAGTTCTGCTATTTTAAGTTTTTTATTTTAGTTTTTAGTGACAGCTGTTTCGGCGTTTAAGGCCATTGTCAAACTGTGGTTAGGCCACATGGAAACGACTTATTTATACGATTTTGGTTTATTATGTGATTACTAATTACGGTAAAAACCAAATTGATAATTACTGTATAAACCTAATTGTCTTGGATTATTCTGTGAGGTACTTAACTTAACAATCTGTTTTCCCCATTTTATTTTAACGGCAGGTTTTTCTTTATTGTTTAATAATGTGATTGACCATTGGTTTTTCCCCCGATTATGAATTGTAAATCTATTTGTTAAGTACCTTTCTTAATCATTCATTGTATTATTTTTACGAAATTGCATTATTAAGCATGACATTATTATTATTAGGTATTTTTATTTTCTTGAACATATTAAGGAGTGGAGATGAAATTATTTTTGTTTGATTGTTGATTAATGTTATATTTGGATCATTTATTCTTTTGTTTATTTCTAATTGCTCAAGTAAATTTAATCTAAAACCTTTACTTTCAATGTAAAAAAAAAATAAACAAATTAAACACAAAAACTATAAATAAAAAAATAAAAAAAATAAAAAAAAATAAAAATAAAAAAAAACTAATTCATGTACGTAAAGTTGTGTCAAATGAACTTGATTAAATACTTATAAGAAAGCTTTTATTTGATATTTTCACTTTTTACTTTTGCGTATATTATTATCATCACTCATAGGAAACATGTTATTATTTTCTGCTACAACGCATATCTAAGAATTATGGAATTTGGTTTATAAATGTTATTGGAACAAACCCATGAAATTTGTAATCCCTATTTTATACATAATTGTATAAAGAAACCCATATGAAAATTCATTAACCTACGGTAAATTCCAAAAATAAGAATACTTGTGACAACCTTCCTTTTACGTTGGAATTTTTATTTAATTTAGAAAGAATGTGTACGTATAGTCGTTCGACATTACTTAGAATCGTTTTGCAAACTCACACGTATTCAGAAAGTCCCACAAACAATATTATATGTTCTCGTTACACTCCTTGCTTCGTTCATCTGCTCTGCATGGCTAAGACATCTAAGCGTCAATTTCTTATTCCTAGTAGCGTTTATATTTTTGATATATCGCTCATGCCAAAACAATACTTACAGATTCAATATACCTACTCTGTATCTGTGTGGGCTTAGAGGAGGAGAATCTGTAAATATTTTAAGTTACATCCTTTTCACTTAGCTACTTTATATCTACCGAATACTGTATTAATTTTGAAACAGCCGGGGGTTGAAGCGACCTATCGATCCTTAGTTCAAAGGCACGAATTCCTCCCTCCTCAAAAACTGGGCTATCAATCATAAAAAAAAGGTTTTTCATGTTAAAGGACGAATTAATGATGTTTCAAAAACGTTTGTATGGCGGATAATAAACATTAAGAACTTCATCCCGAAATTGTCGCATGAATTTGGTATCACATCGCATTCCGTTTAGTCTTGTATTTAAAATCGCTTTATGTTAATGTAATTCCTGGAACCAGCCAAGGAAATGTAAACAAAAGGAGTAAAACCATCCGATGTAACGAAGCAAGAAGAAGACGTCATGGAAATATACAAACAGAAATGGAAAAGCTTCCGGAAATTCTGGTAAAGTGTTTGTTCACTCAGTTGTTCTTGATTTTTTTGAAGTCTTCTTTCATTCGTATTTAGAAAAACTGGCAACTACCTAAAGCCACGAGCTTTATCAATGTTCGTTGTTTTATTAAAAATACCACAATTCTTTTTGAAGGGAAGTCTAACTTCTGTATATAAATAACTGTTAAAGGTTGCCTCTTTTCAAGAAAATCCAAATTAAAATACATATTTTTAAGTCTATGCATGTCTTCACTCACCAAATAGTAGATTTAATAATTCGGAAAACGTAAAATTCTCCTTTTTCTCGTATTTATTAATGCGTCTGGTGAATTAAAAACAAGTTTTTTCAATTGAAATTTATCTTATCAAACACAGACGTCTTTTTCCTCCCTCCTACAACATGGACATCTTCAAGAACCGGTTCTCTCCTCCCTTTTCTCAAAAAGACTCTTCACATAGCATCCCCAAAAGTGACATGGGCCCCGAGGGAAATTGTTTCCCCCAGGGCCTCTTGAACGGAGTTAATGTAAAAAAAATATCTTATTCCTAGTATTAATGGAATAGGTGTGAGTTTTTCAGTACAGTGTAGGGGGTAATCTTCTTTTTGAGCTGCGATTGTTTCGTTGCCAGTAGTTTCAGATTCTGGAATCGTCACCGAAGGCGATTCGAAAATGGTGACTGATGTAACCAAAAACGAGTGGACTAAACAATATGTCAGTAATCGACAAATTCAACAAAAAAACAAGAACTCGACCCCTTGGAATAACAAGGTTCCAGCTGATACCACACTGCTATGCGATAGTAAACTCTAAAGTAGTTTTCCATAGAGCCCATTATCGAATGACGTTGACGTATGAGATGGAACCTTGTTGTTTCAAGGGGTTGAACTGTATTTTTTATGGGAAGACTGATAAAATGTTGCACCAAGGAAATAAGAGAGGATAAATAACAACGATAGCCGAAAACATTAAATAATTTATTTAAATCGTGGTCAACTGATAAAAATATTGAAAGAGTCATGCTGCACTATTCAAAAGTAAATGTGTTTAATTTACTTATAAGCTTACAAACTATTGGACAATTACAAAAAAATAGATAACACGAAATGGGAAAAAGAGCAACAGAGAAAAAATAGCACCCACATAATATTATAATGATGCGATGGCAAAAATAGGACATATTATACATTAGAAATAACACTTAAGTCAAAGCCAAAATAAAGTCAAAGTTTTGGTAGTGTCGAAAAAAAATGACCAAAATCTTTTAGACTGGTACCAAAAGTTTTAAGCCCATGGTTTGAGTTAATAAGTCTCGACATTTTGGACATTGGGGAATTATACCCCCAATTAGTATAGTGATGATTGAGGAACAGCAATTCATCGATTCGAAAGATTTATCAGCAATTGGTTGTGACGGGACAGTCAATACAGGTAAAACTTTGAACTATAATGAGGTCATCTTTTATGATTGTTTATATGTCAGCCTCAAACTGTGGCACTCCCTTTTTGCCACTTAATAAAAATTACATTTTATTTTATTTTTATTTGGAAGACCAACAGTTTACATACAAATTAGGTAAAATATTAAATGGGTGGTATGAATAATGACCATTAACAGGTTTTTTATTTGGGTAGATGTGTACAAGTAAGTGAATTTAATTACGAAGATTTAAAAATAAACTGAAAAAAATCAAATCAAAAGTAGAAGCATAAATTAAAAAGTTTCATTAAAATATCGTCGTCAGAAAAGAAAAAGGGCTGAAGGGACGTTTTGGTTAGTTAACACTATGGCACTTATGATAACAATATGATCGACAAAAACAATTTTTTTTTTAATTAACACAATTGTTCTATCAATGATGATGGGACTATGATAAGTTATACTATATGGATGCATTATATAGTATTATATTCTCGTCGGAAAGGCAAAAGGGGTGAAGCGCCATTTTGAGAAGTTTACATCAGAGCACTCAAAAGTATTTTTTGTTTTACAATAAAATTCATAAGTCATCAGTACCTGGTTGGATTTTGAAAAAAAAAGTAAATTCAGTTGGTTCAATGCTCTCACTGAGTTACATGAAGCGAAAAAAACTAAAAAAAGTCCCACACTTGTGTCGCTTGAGTCAAGCCTTCTCTTGAATGGCAAATGTATTTTAGATGGCGGAAGGGCCACAAAAGACATCAGAATCAAATATGAGTCAGAGCATTCGATGAAGAAAAAAAAACTGATCAAAACTGCATATTTAACTCGGTCGGTAGCTGAGTGAACAAACGCGTCGTCCAATTCCTCTGCTGGCTAGGTCCTCCATCATTACACAAGCAACATCTTCCGCTTCTTATGATGGCAGTAGGAGTTTTTCAAATATTGTCAGGTTATTCATAACCCGTAAGTCGCTTAAGCCCTTTTGCCTTTCCGGGGAAGATATTTTATGTTTTTATATATAAGAGAAGAAGGTTAATAGATGACAAAAGGGGTTTCAAGTAATATTTCTAATTTTGTAGCTTGTGATTCCTGGTGGAAATTCATTTTTGAAGACTATTAAATTAAGGAAATCCTAAAAACTAAAGTTCCATACAATGTCACTCTAGCGTAATATGCATGCTCTTTCCTATCCAGGAAGATAAGCATGCATAAATGATTTGTTATAAAAGTGAAGGGGGACTGTTTTAACCCCTCTATTGGCGAGGTTCGAAAGCCAGCATTCGTTTCCACGTTCATGAATAATCGGGACCCACACAAAATTTAACTTTTGGGAAAATAGAGGAAAAATGTTTTTCAATGCGGATTTGTTTGCTTTGTGCAAGCCAGTGAAAGTATAAATCGTGATATCCAATGTTGAATTATGAGAATGTGAGAATGAAAATATATCTATTAAGCAATTATGAGAATCGAAATATATCGATATTGAATAATAGTAGAGATTGTCGATATCAGAATTGGGTGTACTGCGGTTCTAGTTGCTGGAGACTATTTAAAGTTATTTATCCAGTTATTTTAGGAAACGATTCCTGGTACCAGGAAAGTTCCACAAAAGTGATTTTTTCGAAAAGTACTAGCAAATCGACAAAAGTTCCTAGGCAATATGAAATATATGAAACTATTTTTAGCTAACTGAATAACCATCACGCCGTTATATGTAAGAGTAAGCAGATAGGATGGACCGCCGTTCACATTTATACATTGTCTTATACATACCTAATCTTCTGTTATTCTGACTCTTCACATGGCCCGACTCAAGTTTTTGATTTACTTGATCGTGCCATGTCTTCCTCAGGCGTCCCCAACTTCTCCTACAAGAGTCATAACTGCTCCCAACCGTCTGAAGCCAGTGAGACAATGGCATCCCCAACCGGGGTATGTTGTGAGGCTGAAAGTAGGGGGAGGTGGAGAAGATGAAGAAGGGGAAGGTTGGAAAAAACCTGGCTATTCAAATCTAGTCACCAAACACGGCTTAAGCCAATTCAAACAACGTTTCAATTCTGAATGGTTTCACCAGGGCGATACTAAAAGTATCCACCACTCATTACAATTTTTTATGATCAACCGGTTTCGCTTAGCTCAAGAAGCGATCAGGGTACAAAATTAAACTAAGCAAAAAATATTTGTATTTTTTAGTTTTTATAAAGATCTATGTATTTAATGAAAATAAAAATGATCCAGAAACAATGAATTGCTGTTCCTCAATCATCACTCTTCTAATTATGGGTATCATTCTTTACTGTCTAGAATGTCGAGACTAGTTAACTCAACCATGGTCTTGAAATTTTTGGTACCAGTCTAAATGATTTTTTAAATTCTTTTTGATAATTATCTTCGAAGAATGCAATTTATTATGAAAATGAAAAAATAACTTTTTTTGTAAAAGACCGCAAAGTATTTTTTTTTTTTTTTATGACCGATTGGTTTCACTTAGCTTATGCTTCATCAGGGTATAAAATTAAACTAAATAAAAAAAATGCATTTCAATGTAACAAATCTCCGAGGCGGCACCATTTGATAGCGGCACAAAACGACTCGGTAAAGTGTCGTATCGTCGGGAAAGATATTGGTGAAACACCGTACCGGGTGGCAGCCTTATTCGACAACTGCAGTTGACACGAGCGAGGGTAAACCAATTTTTCACTCAATCCTCCACACATCCCCGGCCGCCAGCGATCGACGGATGAAATTTCCCGCGATTCGAAGTTCGGCGACCCGAACTGGGAATACAAGGAGTGGATGCAACTCAATAAGTGTGTCAGAATAAATTTGTGAACTCTCGACGTTGCTTGTAAATTGGCAATGATCGATGTGCAGTGCGGCCGTAGGTGTAACTGCGAAAAAAATCTTACACCTGTGCTCAGGCGGCACGGATTCTTGGATAGAAATAACTTGTTTCGCTATTCATACCTGTTTGAACACCTGTATCAATATTGAACGCTGTCGGTACATAAGCAAAAAGCTTCAGTTAGAATTTTTCAGCGCAGGGGTAGGCAAAGAGGACGTACCGCCATATAACTCTGTCTTGGCACACACTCCTTGCTTCATTCACATTCATAAATCGTCTCATACATACTCTTCTGTTATTCTGACTCTTCACATGCCCCGATTCAAATATTTGATTTACTTGATCGTGTATTTTTCATTCACTTTCGCATCACGTACTTTTTATTTTTTTCACACTCCTTTCTTCGTTCATTCGCTCTGCATGCCCAAACCATCCAAGCGTCCCTTTCTTGATCCTATTCATTACGCTCACATCAGCCTTGGATTATTTCCGGATATCCGCAATTTTAATGACGGTTATGTTAATCTATTAGTGAATATAGCCATCACCACTGAATATAAAAAATAACCACCTTCTAATATAACCATCACGCTGCTTACCGCGGGGGTAAGCAGAGAGGGTGAACCGCCTTACAACCCTGCCTTGGCACACACTCCTTGCTTCATTCACATTCATAAATTATCTCATACATACTCGTTTGTTATTCTGACTCTTTGATTCATCTCTTCCTCAGGCGTCCCCGGCTTTTTCTTTTATGTTTACTTTCGCGTCAGATATTCTTCTCATACTCTTTTCTTCGTTCGTTCGCTCTGCATGGCCAAATCATCTAAGTGTCCCTTTCTTTATTATATTAATAACGCTTACATCAGCCTCGCATTCTTTTCGGATATCCACATTTTGAACACGATCATAAATGGTTTTCCAGCACATGCACCTCAGGGATCTTATTTCTACAGGATTCAGTCTACTCTCATTCTTCCTCTGCCAGTTCCATGTCTCACTGCCGTACATCAAAGTTGGTATAAGTTCTCTATAGTGGACTGCTAGCTTCGCTTCTATGGCTATTTTTTTTGTGTCAGTTGCGTTTAGTCCTCCATTGATGGAATTTCCTGCATTCACCCTTCTTAAATTTTTTAAAGTAAAATTCACAGTGAATTTAATAAGCAAAAAATAATTGCGAATTTAAATGTATGGGCATATTTCAAGGTCACTTTTTTTATTAAAAAAGAAATACTTAAATTCTCGGGTTATGTATAACATGGCAATATTTGAAAAACTCCTACTGCCATCATAATAAGCAAAAGACGTTGCTTGTACAATGATGGAGGACTTAACTAGCAGAGGAATTAAACCCACGAAGTTGCCTTACGAAGTTTCTGGCAGAATGAGTTCTGCAAGTTTTACGACGATAGATATCACCTTTCGAATGATGTTAATGCTTATGAAAATAGATTTCATCTTAATTATTATTATTGTTAATATTTTTTGGTTAGAAAGTGTCCCAACTCTTTCCTAGGCATTCATATTATCAGAATTCATCAACATTGCTTCTAAATTCTTCTTCCTATCGGAAGTTAGGTACCATCTGGGATATATTACCGTTGTAGGCTGCGGCCTAATACCTAATAACTTATTTGACAATATCAATTTTTCAAATATTTTGCCTGTAATCCTTTTTTCAAACATAATTTCTGTTAACCTTTATATGACTGAAAGAATTGCCGGGTACCCTCTTCGGTTTTCGACATAGACTTTTTTAGTGTTCCAGTAAGTCTAACCAGCTAAAACTTCCTGATTTCTAAACAATGGTGAAAATGACCAATTGAACAAAACCGTTGGATTAGTATAATTTAGAAACGAATTAGTATAATTTACAACTTCTGATGACTGAAAGAGTACCCCGGTACCTTCATGAGTTTTATATGTTTTTTTTAAGCTTTCCGTATTTATTAATCATTTTATTTTATTTTAAATGATATTTATGATGTACTGTTGGGTTTAAAGTACATCACCTGTATCCTTAACACTATTTTTAATCACTTGTTTAATTGAAAAACCCAAGAAAAGATGTTTCTGGGTGAAATTTGTATCCACATCCCCAAGTATTGAACTGAGTCAAACTACATTACGTCATAAAAGAGGTCCAGAAACCTTCAGCACACGATATTCTATAAAATAAATATTCATATCAATTTTAAAAAGGTGTAATTTTCTTCACATTAGGGTTAAGCAAGCGGGGAGATATTTGTTTTGTTTGCTTTTGGAAATTATAAGTTAGGTGCATGAAATACGGATCAAGCAATGAATTTTCGAACTGTTTCTAGTTTGTTTGACATAATTGTTAGTTTACCTGCACTCTACGACGTGATCCGTCGTAGTGAATTAATATTATCATGAAACTTTGTACAGAATGCATTTTAAAACTTTGTACGGTGAAATAAACTAACTTTGTTCGTAATTGTTTCTCGGGACAAGGTGTAACTAACAAACTAACTAACCAACCGCTTAATAGGCAGGAAGAATGGCCCCTATCCAACTATGTCTTGACACACAATCCTTACTTCATTGACATGCATGCATACATTTCTGTAATTCTGCCTCTTAAAATGGCCCGACTCAAGCATACGATTCACTTGATTGTGCCGCCTCTTCTTCGGACGTCCCCGACTCTTTCTATCATTCGCATTCACGTAATATATTCTCCTCAAACTCCTTTCTTCTTTCATCCGTTCTACTGTTCTTACTAACTAACCGTTACCCCTATTCCCCGCAGGGGTATAGACCGAGAGGATGGACCACCATAAAACTGTGTATTGGCACATCCTCCTTGTTTCATTCACATGCATACGTAATATCATACATACTGTTCTGATATTCTAACTATTGACATAGCCTGACTCAAGCATACGATTCACTTAATCGTGCCATGTCTTCCTCGGGCGCCCCCGACTTCTACCAATCAGTATCGCGTCATATATTTTCCTTACACTTCTTTATTCGATCATCTCCATTGCATGCCCAAACCATGTAAGCCTCCCTTTCTTGGTCCTATTCATTAAACTTATATCAGACTAGCATTCTTTCCGGATTTCTGTTTTTTTACATGGTTTTACTCATTTACGAACCTTAGGGATCTCATTTGTTCAGCACTCAGTCTACTTTTATCCTTATTTTACCAGTTCGATGGCTCACTGCTGTGCAATAGGGTTGGTATGAGCACTTCATTGTGGACTGCTATCTTCGCTTCTTTGAACATTGTTTTTAATTTGGATTTTATTGAATTCATCCTTCTTTCAATACCTTTATCAGCTTTTCCATATATCGTAAACATACAAGGTGTAAATTAAATGAAAAAAATAATTGATGGAACTCTATACTAGTGATCAAATTCTAGAAAAGGTATTGAACGTCGATATTAAACATATTTTTATCGAAAATGGTGTTTGAAGTCGAGGTGAGATTATTTTCAAAGTTTACCCATGCATGTTAGAAAACTATTAAGGTACCGATCAAAAGCTTTTGTCGTAGATAGTGAAAAAAAACTTGATTCAACGGTGTTGGAACTCTTTTACTACGCATTAATTTATACGGTTTTGAAAATTTACATACAATTAGCCTACAAATGGCATATAATTGGCATGCAATTGGCATGCAATTAGCATACAATTGGCATACAATTGGCAACATACTCTACAGCAAGTTCTAATTAAATGGGAATTCATTTTATGCTAGTTGACTTTGGGAAAATACCGTAGGTCTAAATTCCTACTAAAAGCGATTTTAAAATGTTAAAAACATTTTATATTCGTAATAAGGTTGGCAATATTTTTTTGTATTATTAAAAAAATAGAAACAAAATCTTTTTCTCTCTTTTTTTTTCTTTAAATTTATTAAGTTATGATGTCTGTGATTGAATTAAGAATAAAATAAATATGTACCTTTGTAAAATATAATTATATAAATTGTTAACAATAAAAGTTTTGAGTGAATGCCATTGAAGCAGCTTAACGGGTGTACGGGACGTGTTCTGTAAATACAAGTCCGCGTCAGAAGAGAGTGTGTGCTGGGCCTGCTTCGGCTTGTTTCAGTACACGGGGACCAAACGAAATTGTGAGTGTGCGCTTGAAAGGCGACTTTATTATCATTTCGACTCGTGAGTGAGCGGGGCCCGGAGAGGGTGCCCGCGACGCAGGGCCCCATACGAACAAAATAGCGTCATTCGGTGGTGTAAAAGGAGAGACGAGGGCTGTTCACGCAGGACCGTTCATTTCTCTTTTACGCCCCCTAGAGACCACGTCGTCCGTACGGGCAAAAAACACAAACATATGCACTAAAACTAGGTATAGAAAAATATGGCGTATCACGTCCGATACACTCTTCCCGGTGCAGTCACGGCTAGGCCCATCTTGTCGGAAGGACGTGTGGTCCGCCGGGGAGGAGAGGTGTACCGCGACGTTAACTGCTGGCCGGGCGTAGTCGCCGGTAGCGGTCAGGATACGGGCAGGTCTGGGGTAGAGCTGGATCCAATGATGACGCCCAGGTCTTCCTTCTTGGCATCGTCGGTGGGCTGGGAGGCGGCTCAGTGTCTGGTGGGTCAGCGAGCGGCACGTGGTGCAACAGGCAGGCAGGCAGGCGGTTCGGTGTCTGGCGGGACAGCGAGCGGCTCGTACGCAGCACAAGGTGTCTCAGCGCACAGCAAGCTGGCAGGCGGCTCGGTGTCTGGTGGGATAGCGAGCGGGACGGCGAGTGGCTCGTACGCAGCGCAGGGTGTCTCAGCGTACAAAGGGCTGGCAGGCTCGGTGTTGGGCGGGACAGCGAGCGGCTCGTACGCAGCATAGTTTGACTCGGCGTACAAAGGGCTGGCAGGCTCAGTGTCGGGTGGGACAGCGAGCGGCTCGGTAGCAGGGGCACCGGCAGTCTCAATAGCGGTAGGCTGCGTAGCAGGCTCGGTGTACGGCAAATCAGGCTCAGTAGGTCGCTCGGCGCACCACAGCGTAAGGAACGGCTTGATGTCTGACGGTACGGCGAGTGGCTCAGTAGCAGGAGCACTGTAGCGCGTAGCGGCGGTATCAGTAGCGGTAAAGTCACCGTAGCGTGTAGAGTCTCCATAGTTTGTACAGAACAGCGGCTTGTTGTACGGCTGGAGTGGGGCAGTCGAGCCATCATGACATGTAGAGGCAGGTGGCAGAGGTGTAGCAGTAAGTCCACCGTGGTGTATAGAGCCAGGCGGCGCGCTGTAGCAGTTAGAGACGACATGTAGACGCGTCACTATAGCAGGAGGGCCACTGTAGTTTGTTGAGACAGGTGGCTTGGGCGCAACAGCGAGTGGCAGGGGCGTAGCAGCGAGTCCACCGTAGCGTGTAGAGCTGCAGCCAGTAAAAATACCTTGGAGACACGTCACTGTAGCAGGAGGGCCACTGCAACTTGTGGAGACAGGTGGCGTAGCAACGAGTGGCTTGGGAAAGCTTGGGCCAACAGGCGGCTTGGAGAAGCGGCAGTCAGGATTAGGTTCCGTACTTGCATAAGATGGCGGAAATCCCTGCACAGGTGAGCCAGGATGGGGCTCCGTGTTGGCATGCAGTGAGCCAACAGGCGGCTTGGAGAAGTGGCAGTCGGGGCTGGGTGCGGAGGTTTTGGCCAAGGCGGCACGTAGGTCCGCAATTCGTTTTTCATCTCGCTCGTTTTGCTCGCGCATCTCTTTCTGTTGGGCGCGCATCTCGCTCCTCAGCTGCCGGACCGTGTCTTATATAGAGGCGTACGGTGGGGCATCCTCTTCGGAAGAATTTACTTCTGACGTCACGGTGAGACTCGTAACAGCGCGCGGGGGGAGGAAGGCCGGGGCGAGGAAGGCCGGGGCGAGGAAGGCCGGGGCGAGGGGGGCCGGAGTTGGCGTGGCTGGCGGGTATTGCGCAGCAGGCGGGTATTATGCAGCAGGCGGGTATCGCGCAGCATGCAGATATTACGCAGCAGGCGGATATTTATTTATTTATTTACATACGCCCTCATGGGCTTTTACATAACATATATATAAAATAAAATAACAGTGACATAAAAAATAACAATGATATAAAAAAAAACAATGCACACAAAAACATGATGAAATTGATAGAAACTTAACACTAGTATTTTAGAAAGAAGTATGCTATTATAGCCTTCTTTATTACTCACTGCGTGCAATCTAGGTACAAGCGAGTATTTAAATGACTCAGTCCTGATATTGTTGTTACAATTAAAAATAATTTTAGATCGAGTGGATCTGTTAGGTACATAGAAGGTAATTAAGCTAAGTAAATCAGGGCTGTCTATAATACCATTAACAATTTTAAAAATAAAAGTCAAGTCGGAAACAAGCCAACTGTCTGAAAGTGTTCGTAATTTCAATTCTTCCATTAAATAATTATAATTTATGGTTTCAATAGGTAGACCGAGTTTGTAGTTAATGTATCTTAGAAATTTATGTTGCAATTTTTTCAATGGAATCAGAGTGGATTTTAAAGTGAGGGGCCAGACAGAAGAATTATATTCGACTTGACTTCGAACTAGTGAAGAGTACAGGATTTTCAATGTAGAAATATTTTTAAATTCACTGGCATTTCGAAGATGGCCTTGCAATTTTAAACCTTTACTTGTTATCATATTGATATGTGAGAGAAAATTTAATTTAGAATCGAAAGTAATGCCGAGATCATTAATTTCATTGACAGATGTAAGGGAAATATTATCAATTTTATAATCATAGTCGAAAGGGTGAGTAATTCTAAAAAATCTGATTGACTGACATTTAATAATATTTAAAAAAAGTTAAGTTAAGTTTACACCAATTATGTAACTTATTTAAGTTAACTTGAATGTGAGAACAATCATCTGTGGTTTTTATGAGTTTGAAGAGTTTCAGATCATCTGCGAAAAGCAGCACATGCACATCGTTATCAAATACATTAATTATGTCATTTACAAAGAGCAGAAAAAGTAATGGGCCTAAATGTGAACCTTAGGGTACACCACTTGTTGCTATAAATTTGTAAGATAGTATAGAGTTATTTCTTACTTGAAGAATTCTATTGGTTAGGTAGCTTTTTATCCATTCTAACAAATTACCTTCTATTCCGAGTTTGCAAAGTTTATTAAGTAGGATTTTATGGTTAACCTTGTCAAATGCTTTAACGAAGTCCGTATATATTGAATCTACTTGGTTTTTATCATTAAGTGCACTTGATATGAATTTTTCGTATAGTGAAAGATTTGTTAAAGTGGATCTGCCCGGCATAAAGCCATGTTGATTAGGTGAAATGATTTTATTAAGGTGTATAGAGATTCTATCTAATATGAGTTTTTCAAATAATTTGGGGATTATTGAGAGCATACAAATAAGTCGATAATTAGTGACATCGTGAATATTGCCCTTTTTAAATATTGGTGTAAGATAACTTATTTTCCATAGATCTGGGAAACAGCCGGTCATCAGTGATTGATTAAATAATTGACAAAGTGGCTTGGCTAATACTGATACACAGTTAATAAGAAAAATTTGATTCACTTTGTCGGGACCAGCATTTTTTTTAATGTCAAGTGACTTAATTTTACGCAAAACATCAGAAACGTTGAAATGTATAGCAGGAATATGGACTGATTCGTTTGAATGAAAGGGTGGAATACAATCGTATGGGATGTCCTTTTCGTAAACACTTTTAAAAAAGTCGGCAAACAAATTAGCAATTTCAGTAGTATCACTGCTTCTTATTCCCTTGAATTGCATGGATGTTGATATGGATGGTTTGTTTTTTCTTAGCGAGTTAATGTGTTTGATATCTGAAGGAATAGATTGTTCTGTATTATGTATGTGTTTGATATAATTTTTTGGAGAGAGTTTTGCATTCAGTTCTGTAATTGTGAAATGTTTTGTAGTCTGAGATTGATTTGCTGTTCTTGTAATTTTTATGCCAGATTTTTTTATTTACTTTAAGTTGTTTTAAATCTTTGTTAAACCATTTTGGAAATTTCAATAGTATGAGTTGAGTTGAGGGTACAAATTTATCGATAGCCGTGTTAATGATGGAGTAAAAGGAATCTAAATTATGGTTAACATTATTTTTAGTGTCTAGAAATGACAAATCTGCACTTTCTAAATATTTTAATATCAGTGGATAGTCTGCTTTGGCAAAATTATACGAATAGGATGGAACGATTTCGGGTTGAGTGTTAGGGTCAAGGTTCGCAATGGTAATAATTAAAGGAGGATGGTGAGAATCGATAGGCAGAAGTGGATCAATTGATTTACATAATTTTACAGAAGAATCACTACTAAATACGAGGTCTAATAATTGGTGATTAGGATTAATTACATTATTGATTTGTTTAAGATTTAAAAAAGTTGACATATCGATAACTTCACGAGTATTGGCAGAGATATTAAGTTGGTTATTCGAATGACTATGGGTGAGCCAGTCAATATTAGGTATATTATATTCCCCGGAAAGCAGCAATCTGGCTTCAGTATATTTTAGTTTGAGAGCTTCGACGTCTTCAGTGTGGTTTTCGTAGATTTTTGAAGGTGATCCAGGTGGAATGTAAACACAACCAATAATAACTTTTCCTAGGCTAGTCTTGATTTGAACGAACAGCTGTTCAACATTTTTGTGGATGCATTTAAGTCTAGACGATGTTATTGATTTAGAGACATATATTAAAACACCACCACTTCTAGATTTGGTACTGGTAATAGTACTTCTATCGTAGCGATAGGTGATATGAAAAGTGAAGCCTAATTCTTTTATTTATTTGGAACATTTGACAGAGTGACAACATTGCATACATACTGACAGATACAAAATAAATGGTAGGTCATCAATCCATTTCCAAAATGTTCACATCATGCAATTAGAAATACACTGAATTACACTAATAAAAACAATAGAAAAAATAAAGAAAACAACCGTTTATAAAAAGAAATATCAACACATGCTTAAATTTAGGAAAAAAAAAATATTATAACACATAAAATTATCTTAATAAGTTGTATTTGTGTGTACCTTTTTCTGTTTATGTTTTAATTAAAAATAGTATTTAAGATTTGATTAAACCTAAAAGGTGAGTTGCAGAATATATCAATTTCGTTAATCATACTATGTTCGTTAATCTTGCGCGGGTATTGCGCAGCAGGCGGGTATTGCGCAGCAGGCGGGTATCGCGCAGCAGGCGGGTATTGTGCAGCAGGCGGGTATCGTGCAGCATGCAGATATTGCGCAGCAGGTGGATATTGCACGGCAGGTGGATATTGCGCAGCAGGCGGGGACTGTGCAGCCGGTGGGTACTGTGCAGCCGGCGGATATTGCGCAGCAGGCGGGTATTGCGGAGCAGGCGAGTATTGCGCAGCAGGCGGATATTGCGCAGCAGGCGGGGACTGTGCAGCCAGCGGGTACTGTGCAGCCGGCGGGTATTGCGCAGCGGGCGGGTATTGCGCAGTAGGCGGGTATGGCGCAGCAAACGCGTATTGCGCAGCAGGCGGGTATTGCGCAGCAGGCGGGTGTTGCGCAGCAGGCGGTTATTGCGCAGCAGGCGGGTATTGCGCAGCAGGCGGTTATTGCGCAGCAGGCGGGTATTGCGCAGCAGGCGGGTATTGCGCAGCAGGCGGGTGTTGCGCAGCAGGCGGTTATTGCGCAGCAGGCGGGTATTGCGCAGCAGGCGGGTATTGCGCAGCAGGCGGTTATTGCGCAGCAGGCGGGTATCGCGCAGCAGGCGGGTATTGCGCAGCAGGCGGGTGTTGCGCAGCAGGCGGTTATTGCGCAGCAGGCGGGTATTGCGCAGCAGGCGGTTATTGCGCAGCAGGCGGGTATCGCGCAGCAGGCGGGTATTGCGCAGCAGGCGGATATTGCGCAGCAGGCGGGGACTGTGCAGCGGGCGGGTATTGGGCAGCAGGCGGCTATCGCGCAGCAGGCGGGTATGGCGCAGCAGGCGCGTATTGCGCAGCAGGCGGGTATTGCGCAGCAGTCGGGTATCGCGCAGCAGGCGGGTATTGTGCAGCAGGCGGGTATCGCGCAGCATGTAGATATTGCGCAGCAGGCGGATATTGCACGGCAGGCGGATATTGCGCAGCAGGCGGGGACTGTGCAGCCGGCGGGTACTGTGCAGCCGGCGGGTATTGCGCAGCAGGCGGGTATTGCGCAGCAGGCGGCTATCGCGCAGCAGGCGGGTATTGCGCAGCAGGCGGGTATTGCGCAGCAGGCGGGTATTGCGCAGCAGGCGGGTTTCGCGCAGCAGGCGGGTATTGCGCAGCAGGCGGGTATTGCACAGCAGGCGGGTATCGCGCAGCAGGCGGCGTAGCGGCGAGCCTTGTAGTAGGTAGGTATTGGGCCTCTTGGTGGGCGACTTCAGGAGCCCGTAGCGCATGGCTTAGCTCTGTGGGGGGTAGAGACAAAGGCGGTGCGGGCTCCGGAGTCTTATGCGCCAGAGCAGCGAGCAAGTCTGCGTTTTCTTTCTGCAGTCTCGCCGTAGCGTGCACGTGGTCAGGGGAGCACGGGGCAGCTACGCACGGGGCAGTAGGGTGCACGTGGTCAGGCGAACACGGGGCAGCTACGCACGGGGCAGTAGCGTGCACGTGGTCAGGCGAGCACGGGGCAGCTACGCAGGGGGCAGTAGCATGCACGTGGTCAGTGGCTGCTCGGTTGTATATGACGTCACGCGGCACAGAGCGCGAGGCAGCAAGACAAGGAGCTGCTCGGTTGTAGATGACGTCACGTGGCACAGAGCACGAGGCAACAAGGGCACCCGGGACGTGAAGGCGAGAAGACTTCAGGGCTTCAGGTCATACGGGCAAAAAACACAAACATATGCACTAAAACTAGGTATAGAAAAATATGGCGTATCACGTCCGATAAAACGGGACATTATTTTAATTTATTATTTTTAAATTTGAAATATATAAATATACGAGTATATGTATTTTTTAATAATAATTTTAAAAATTGGTAACTTACTTGATTGGTTGAAATCTCTTTTCTGGTATTCTATTAAATTCCGTTTTTGACAAGCGATTAAAATAATTAAGGTAACGTTGTTACAAACTCTATTAAATTTGATGACCATCAAATTGACAGACAGCCTTATATGTTTTTTTTTAAATTGTGATTAATTACAGTGATCAGCAGTCAAACAAAACGCTTATATTTTTATGCTTTACCGTTCTGGGACCATTGAAATTGTTTTGACCGGTCAGTAGCCAAGTAGACAAAGGCGTCGTTGGTTTGATTCCTTTGCTAGATAAATTCTACAAAATTGCACAAGAAATATTATTTGCGTATTATGATAGCAGTAGGAGTTTTAAATATTTTCAGGTTATTCGTAAACGTAAAAATAAAACATTCTTAACCTTCTGTCAAGTATTTTTTGTGTATACCGCAGAAGAATCCCAACTTCTAGGAACCAGTGTGAGTATGAAATCTCCAATTTGGGTATGTTGTGGGCCTGTAAAGAGTGGAAGGGGAAAGAGATGGCGAAGACATAGGTTGGGAAGTAGGGTTGGAAGACGGGTAGGCGTGAACTAATTTTTTTCTAGATTATCTTACTGGGGAAAGGGAACAAGATAATTCACCACAGGAAGTTGTTAAAGCTTGCTAAGATTAACGTTTGTGACGGTATTTAAAGAAATTTAGTCTTCGTAAGAAGAGCTTATCGTTGAATTGGTACGAAGTCAAGTGTGGGTGTTTATAACACCCCAACTAGTCTTTATACTAATATTATCTATTTTTTCCTCTAATTTCATTTAACAACTCTTCACTGATTTTGCTATGACGATTTAAGGTCTGACTTTTAATCTTGGAGAAAGAACATATACAGAGAGAGAGCTAAACATTTTTACCTAACCTAGGTATACAAATTTGCGATAAATTACTTTCTCCGGGTTTTCACTTCGTAAACCATGAGAGAAAAAGAGACAAAAAAGTCGTCACATAATATAACAGCACTTTTAAATATGTAAGGAAGTTCTTTGTCCGCGCCAACTTCACAACATCGAGTCGCGTAACTGACGTCAACGGATTTTGAGGTTATTTTTTACATTTGTGTAAAACTTGCAGTGGTTACACAAATAAATTAAACATGATGGTGATATATGCTATGCGTGAATGTTAAATAATAATTCATGTTATAATAATTAAACAAAGATTAGAAAACATTAGTTTTCAGAGGTATTTCAACAGTTTTAAATAGTTTTCACCGAACTTTTTAGTGATATGTAAACTTAAAATCAACAAAAAGCTTCCATCACTATTTAGGTTAACCTATTTTTTTTTGACTTTATAAATCATTCTAAAGGTGAATTGATATAGTATTATTTATTAAAAGTATCCGAATTCCATGTAGGCGGTAACAAATAGGCTATCCAACATAATTTAATATACCTTCTTCTCTTTTCATCGAGTCAGTATAAAGTCAAAAATATTGACTACACTGTTTTGCAAAGGTACTTCTCTATGTTCTCCAAGACAAACTCTCCTCATTAATACTTTTCTATTAAACAGTATTGTTATAAACAAAAATATAAGATATAACCTAAAAAACCGTTGAGTTATGTCCTGCTATGTCGCATAGCAAAACGTAGTGGGTGGAGTCGCCGGAGAAACGGGAGACGGAAAACATGCTAACATACCTAAAAACGGTGCTATATTGTATGAGAACTTTTTATTTCTTTCTTTCTCACGGCTTACGACGTAAAAGCTTTGAGAAAGTGATTTATCGTAAATTTATATAGGTTGGGTACAAATATTTAGCTCTCTCTCCATATATATTCTTGCTCTGAGATACTAATACTACAATCATAGAATTGGTAGAGTTGTATCTATCCAAGGCAGTAAAGTCAGTTTTTTACTTGTTTTTGATGATTTTAAACTGACTCGGCGCACCTGGGCGTGGCTAAGACAAAGGCTTCGGTATTTATACATCCATTCATATCACATATCGACTTAATGTTTTTGTTTATTCGTAAAGCCACTTTTTCGCAGTATTTTTATCAACAAAAATATAGCATATAACCTTAAAAACCGTTTAGTTGTGTCAAGTTCAGTGGCATAGTAAAAAATGTGGGCGGAGTCCCGCCGTGAACCAGGACCTTGAGATCATCCTTACAGTATATAGAAGCGGTCTATGAAATTTGTTGTCTCTTTCTCTTTCATGGTGTACGACGTACAAACCCAGAGAAAGTGATTTATCGCAAGTTCGTGTAGGTTGGGTAAAAATAATTAGCTCTCCTTCCATATATTGTTACTTCAAGACTACAACTAACCTTAAAAAAGTCGTAATATAGTATGTCAAGAATAGAAAATTCAATTATCTTAAAACACATAGTGTTCTTTGGGAGCATTTCCCAAAGACAGTGGAGAACGATGCGCTTAACATTAGCGGTACATTAACTACCGTACAGTTAGACATTGCATGCTTAGTGTATTAATTTTACCGTGGAGTCTGTGAGTCGGCGGGGGGGAAAGGGAGGGGGGGTGCAGGCGGGGTTTCGCAATGCACTTAGTAAAGTAATGGGGCGGAACATGAATCGCACATCAACCCCGTTACTCGAGCGAGGAGAAATATTACATTACTCGAACGAAATTGAATTAAGAATACGGAAAAATGATAGCACTTATTGCTGACTACCTATCGCTTATGACAGCCTCCATGGTCGAGCGGTAAGATGCTCGAGGGCGGATCCAGAGGTCGGGCTCGAACCCGGCGTGCGCAAATAACTTTTATTTCATTAATATGTGTCATGCATAACACTTTTAAGTGACAAAAAATAATTTACGGTATATTTGCGGCACGTTCCAGAGTGGTAGATACTCGTAGGTAGATTAAGTTGGTTGATAGGCGTATCGCCCTGGTGAAAGACCAAAAATCATAATCGAAACGTTGCTTGGAATGGCTTTAGCCGTGTTTGGTGACTAAATCTGAATAGCCAAGTTCTTATTCAACTTTTCTATTCCACATCTCCTTCCTAGATTTAATTAAAATTGATCTACTCTATGATGCCAGTTACAAGATTTTTCCGGTCAGGTCTTAATAAAAAGTAGTGGAATAAAGTGAGAAAAAATGGTTTTATTAAAAAATTGAAATTGACATATTTTCATAGACAGAAAGTACTTTGTGGTGTGAAATATTTAATGAAATGAAAATATAACTTTGCACAAGATCACAGAGTTTATTTCAATTTTTATGACAGACCGGTTTCGCTTAGTCTAAGTATCATCAGGTTTTTTTTAATAAAATGTGTACCCTGATGATGCTTAGACTAAGTGAAATCAGTCGGTTATAAAAAATAAACTTAAATCTTAAAAAATGAAAGGAAGAAGAAGTCGAGTACGCCCGAGAAAGACATGGCACGATAAAGTAAATCAAATACTTAAATCAGGTCCTGTGAAGAGTCAGAATAACAGAATACTATGTATGAGACGATGTATGGATGTGAATGAAGCAAGAAGTGTGTGCTAATACAGAGTTATATGGCGGTCCATCCTCTCTGTCTTCCCCTGCGGGGAAACGGCGTGATGGTTAGTTAGTTAAATATGGAATTCCACCACGAATAAATAGCTTCAAAATTAAAAATTGTAAATATGTCTTGCAAAGTCAACATAACACGTGATTTTGCTGATGCGAATATTAGATCTGTTTCTTGATGGCGGGATGCCAATTATTTATATCTGCTATATCTGTAAACAGGTGAATTTTCTTTCGATATCTATTTTTCTGTAGAGAGAAAAAATAATAAGTTTGTTTAACCCTTATGTGACTGAAGAAAACTTCGCCTTTTTAAAATTGAAATGAAGGTTTCTTTTACAGTATATAACCTGCTGGACCCCTTTTATGACGTAATATATTTCGACTCAGTTCAAAACTTAGGGAAGTGGATAGAAATTTCACCCAGTATCAACTTTTCGTGGGGTTTTTAAATAATTAAGGTGATTGAAAATAGTATTAAGGATACAGGTGATGTACTTAGAATACAATAACATTTTTATTATTTTTAAAACGATAAAATGATTAACAAACACGGACAAGATTAAAAAAATCATATTAAATAAATTAGGGTACCCGGGTACTCTTTCAGTCATCAGATGTTGTAAATTATACTTATATAAATTATACACCCTCCTCATATCCAACAGTTATGTTTAATTGTTCATTTTCACTATTGTGGAGAAGTCAGGAAGTTTCAGCCGGTTAGACTTACTGGAACATTAAAAAAATCTACGATGAAAACCGAAAAGGGTACCCGGGTACCCTTTCAGTCACATAAAGTTCTTCTGTGAATAATTTTCTGAAAACCAACCAACTAAATATACTTTTCATTTCCCCTGAAAGGGTAATTACGTAGATATTTGCGAAATAATGGAATTCACATTCGCTGCTTTCAATAGCTATGATCACTTCCTTGGAATAGAAAAAAAAACATTTCCGTTCTACTGCGTGGCTCCTCGATAAAAGCACCGTAACGTCCATGGCACTACAGCCGTCGCTGGATATGTGGTTTATTATGTTGGGATTTGGCAGCGGGGCGCAAAAGTGCAGGCAGATCGTTTTACCAATAACTGCTTATCGATTGCAAAAATACGGAATATATGAACTCGCGTTTACAAAATATTAAAAGGGTTGTTCGAAATACGAATTTTTTTTAATTTTTTTTTACGTGAATACCGCACAAGAGTCTCAACTGCTCCCAACCGTCTAGAGCCAGTGAGACTATGGCATTCCCAAATAGGGTATGTTGTGAGGCTGAAGGTATTGGAGAGGAGAAGGAGATTGGGAAGAGAAAGGTCGGGAAGTACCTGGCTATTCAGATCTGGTCACCAAACAAGGCTAAAGTCATTTCAAGCAACGTTTCGATTCTGAATGATGGTCTTTCACCAGGGCGATACTTAAAGCATCTACCACTCTAGAACGTGCCGCAAATATGTATATATATATATATATATATATATATATATATATATATATATATATATATATATATATATATATATATAATTATTTACATGAATTAAATGTGTTACGACACATATTAATTAAATACAAGTTATTGGCCCACTCGGGGTTTGAACCCGTGACCATTGGATTAGTAGTCGAGCGTCTTACCACTCGACCATGGAGGCCGTCTTCACAATGATAAGGAAGTACAAAACCTAAGTTATTGTTAAAATTTTCACGATTTTTATGTATTTACTAGCGAGTACCCGGCATGCTGTACAATGTCACAGTTGCCACAGATATTACAAACAAACTTTTATCCATTCATTGATAAAAACTGTATATTAAATAAAAATAATCGTAAGCAGGTACCTAATTTTGTTGTCAAATTTGAAAATAATCTACCCAAACAAACCTTTTTCTGTAAAATACGTAATATGTCAGAGAGTGGTATATCTATGGCTAACCTCAATACAACATGGCGGTTTCAGTATTTTTCAAACTAATTCTTAAATTTAATAGCAAGAGTTTTACTACTCTTCTAAACCTTCCCGTCGCTAATAAAAAGAAAATGTTATTTTTTAAGCAAAATCGGTCAAGTCATTTTCGAGAAAATAGAAAAAAAATAGAAAAACATTCATTTTTATGTATGGAGATTTATTTATTTCTTTACGACCGTTAAAGACTTTTTACACAGATATTTACATTAAAAAATGTATACATATAAACAGTGCAATCATATTGTGAAAAAAAAACAGTAGTCAATAGGAGGTACATCCAGAGTTGAGTGGTTTGATCAAATGAATTAGCTCTACTAGAAGAAAAAAACCGTACTAAGGTATACTACTTATATTGTGATATTGACGGACTAAATATATCAATAACATCGGAGTATTTGTTTCCCAGAATTGAATTCGTCGCAAAGGAGTGTAATATTGCGAGGTTGAAATAGAATTGCAAAAATAATATAGTAGGTACTGTCTTGTGACTGTCCTGCCAGTAACTTGAAACGCAACATAATTATAACAGTTCAGGGGTAATAAACATTGAATTAATAATTTTAAACACGCACGTTAAATCGCAAATAATTCTACGTTGAGAGAATTTTATTTATTTTAATGAATACATTAAGTTATCGTTATCTAGACATTCTATAGGATTACCGATTTCATTTGTTGTGGATAAAAACTTTTTTAATTGAGGAAGGTTTTTTTTCTGTATTATAATCAAGCAGTTATTTGAGTCATTCGAGAATTTTCCTTCTTCTTAAAGCACGTTAATAATTAAAATACACGCATTGTGGCTAAAAGACATCCACCGTGTAGTTTTAAGAATCTGACTAACTAACCATCACGCAGTTTCTCCGCAGGGGCAGGCAAAGAGGACAGTCCGCCATACAACTCGGTTCTGGCACACACTCCTTGCTTTGTTCACATTTTTACATCGTCTCATACATGCTCTTCTCTTCACGTGGCCCGATTCAAGTATTTAATTCACTTGATCAGTCATGTTTTCCTTGGGCGTCCCCGATTTCTTTTTCCATTCACTTTCGCATAGTATATTCTTTTTTCACTCCTTTCTTCGTTCATTTGCTCTGCGTGCCCAATCTATCTAAGCATCTCTTTCTTGATTATATTCATTACGCTTACATCAGCCTTGCATTTCTTCCGGATATACACGATTTAGCTCCATTTAACTTGTTATGTGCACTACAAAGCCGTATCTTCAACTTAAAAATTGGTTCTAGACGCTAAAACACTTTCCATTTGCTGATATATTGTCAATGGCTTAGAATTAGTTTACTTTCCAATACGCTTATTACGCTTTAAGCTATTTTTATTTTGTAAAGATGTGTATTTCACAGAATAGAATAAAAGACGCGACAAATGGGGGGTAAAGAAGCAAAGGCAGCAATAATTTTTGTCCTAAATTATTTCTTAAAAAGTTGATAAAGCGTATTATACACTTTTCTCTCGCGAATATGTTGATATAGTTAGATATTATCGTTTAAAATTATTCTTGTTTCACGTACACAAACATTTAACTACACAAAATTTTCTTTTTCTTTTTAATAATCATTCAAAAGTTGACAAAGATGCAAAACTACTCTTGTAGATCGCTGCCTGTGCTTTTAAGTCCAACAAATGGAAAATTTACGAAAATAACTACGGTTTACTTAATATTAAAGCTGGAGGTAGATATTAAGTTATTATTTATTTCTTTATTAATAAACTAACGGACTGTTTTCTAATTACAAAAAAATGCATAACACGAAATGGGAAAAAGTGCAACAGAGAATGAACAGCATATACATAATATTATAATGAAAAATGTCAAAAATTGGACAGATAACACGTAAGAAAGAACATTCAAATCAAAGCCAAGATCAAATAAAAGTTTTGGTAGAGTCATGAAGAATGACAAAAAATCATTGTGACTGGTACCAAAAATTTCTTGAGCTTAGCATGGTTTGAGTTAACAAGTCTCGCCATTCTGGACAGTGGAGAATAATACCCATAATGATGAGTAGTATGATGATTGAGGAACAGCAATTCATTTTTTCTGAGTCTACCGCAAGGAATGTTGAACTGGATTAGTTGAAACAAAGAAGGTGAATTAATTTTACAGTAAAAAACGTTTCCGTACCTTAAAATAAAATCAAGCATACCATCCAAACGAGTGTTACATATTTTACATACTCATTTGACCTTGCTTATTAAAAGATATTTACGACATAATTTTAGGTAATTTGTTTTTGGTAATACTTAGAGAGAAATATTTACATGATATGTCAGTAATCTAAATCTAAGACACGCACAAAACTCTCATTTGGGTGACATTTAAACACCCCTTTGTAAGGGAAGTGTTAAACAGGATGTGTATTTTCCCCCATAATTAGTAATAGTAAAAAAAATAATAAATTGTGGTGAAAAATAGGGGTTATTGTCTTTTGCCCTTTCACAGATGACTGAGTTTGACGTGGGCATTAAAATAGCACAGAATTATGACAATGTGTTTACTCTACGTTACATTTCCCTGCCATTAAGTCTGTGTTCCAAGAAGAGTGGCATCAATTATGGAAAAAGTTATATTTTCTCGGAATGTGGTCTTGGTATAACCCTCGAACCTTCTTGGAATAAATATTAAAGTCAACATATTTTTACACTATGCATAAAACTATGTTTTTTCACTTTAATGATTTGTTGCATCTTATCTCAAGCATAAGTTGACTTTTTGTTTCAATTTAACGAGTAAGCTTGAGAACTTTTCATACACGAAAACAAAACTAATTTTCCATAGGTATGTAAAGCATTGTAGGATCAACTTTTCCTATATATTTATCATTGAATATGGATACCAAAAGTTATACAAGTTTAGTACAATGTGATACACTCCATTTTTTAATTAACCCAACAACAATTCGTATAGTAAAAAGATAATGAGTTGTAGATACTCCTAGTATCGCCCTGGCGGAAAGACCAAACCATCTCGATCAAATAAACCTGTCTACTATGATCGCGCTATTGGTGTATCTGGTCCAGTCATCTGGAATAAGCTTCCTCTGAAACTTGCCAACATAGCAGAGTTCAAACGGATCTTAAAAACCAAATTCTTTGAAAATCCTACATACAAAACGTATTAAAATTTAACATTTTTAAAAAAGTCCCCAATTTGCTTTGTTTCGGTTTTCTCCTTACATTACAGCTCAATGTTCTCACTATCTACTGAAAATCATATGCTCATTGTCATAAAATATTTATTGTTATTTTGTTACTTGTTATATTTACACTGTTTGCATTTTTAGAATCGTTTACTTGTAATGTTACAATACTTGAATATTGATGTTTTACGTACCAACATATTAACTGTCCTTAATCAAATTTCCCTTTCTTTGATTTAATAAGTATGTTAATATGAATTCATACGTTTTATCTGGATTTTTATTGTTTTTCTTAGCTTCTGGTATATTATTTTTTAATACTATTAATGTACACATGCACTATTACACTCATATCTGAACCCTTTACATTCATGGTTTATGATAACGATCATGATTTTAGATAGTTTTCATTTGTATTCATATTCTTAATTATTTTCTCAATGTTGGTTAGTATTATTAGCGTAATTAAGTTAGTATGAATCGCAATTGAGGTGAAATATCACAAAACTGCGCTATATAAGTTCACTGTTATTATTATCATTCAGAATCGAAGGCATAATTTTTTTTTCAACCTTCCTCTTTCCCATCTCTTTACCTCCACATTACCGTTGGACTCACAACATACCCTAATTGGGGATGCCACAGTCCCACTTTCTTCAGACGGGTGGTAGCACTTGAGACTATAGTGCGGAATTCACATTTAAAAATAAATATATAATTTCAGGAATAGATAATATAGTTTTAAATTCAGTTGGTAAAACATATCAAATAATAATTACTCACAATAATTACCGCCACTAGAATAATACAATTACACAATTTGTGTCAAATAGCAATCAACTCAACGGTCAATATGGCAATTTAGTCACTAGCGTAATATTTGCCAAGGTAGGTACCCTTATTTTAGTCCAAATTAATAGTAAACACCCGGCGCATACCCGGCATTGTCGTGGATTAAAAAAATGTCTACTTTACAAGATATTAGGGATATTTAAATGTCTACTCTACAAGATATAAAAGAGATTGAAATGTCTACATTACAAGATATTAGGGAGATTTTGTTAGATTGTGAAATCAAGCAAAATGTCTTCCATAGCTACAAATATGTTGTGTAATATATATTTTTTTAAGTTGACAGTCTATAAATGCGTACGTCATGTCATATTGTGAGATGAAATAAGGCAGAGGGAGGAGGTATGTCTATAAGTCAACAGTGAGTAGCTATATAAAACTTTATTAGGACCAGTCAAAGAAAATGACAAAACAAAAAAAAAACGAGCAATTTTTTTCAGGCAAATAACATTTTTTACAAATCTTTTTATTCATTACCACCATATTATTTAATATAGGTCATCTAAAAATCTTACCACGACCTGACTACACCACATTTGTCTATTTATTTTTATATTAACAGGACCAATTACAAAATAATACATAACACGAAATGAGAAAAAAGAGCAACAGGAAAAAAACAGCACATACATAATATTTGAATGAACAATGACAAAATAAACATACGAAAGAACATTCGAGCCAAAGTCAAGGTTAATTCAAGGTTTCGGTAGAGTCAATGATGTTAGACATAATGAATTGTATTTTCGTAGAAAGTTATCACTTTGTGGTTTTACATGTTTAGTGAAAATAAAATAATAACTTTGTATAGTTTTAATTTTGTACCCTGGTATGGCTTAGGTTAAGCAAAATCAGTCAGTCATAAAAATTAAAATAAAATCTCTGGTCTCATACAAAGTAATTATTTCATTTTCATATTAAATTGTATTCTTCGACGATTATTATTGAAAAGAATTACAAAAATCATTTCGACTGGTACCAAAAATTTCAAGACCATGGCTTGAGTTAACAAGTCTCGACATTCTGATCAGTGCAGAATGATACCCATATTTAGTGGAGTGATGATTGAGGAACAGCAATTATTTATTTCTGAGTCTACGGCAAGGAATGTTGAACTGGATGAGTTGCTACAAAGAAAGTGAGTCAATAATACATGCCGGTATTATGGCGATTGATACATGCGTGCATATGGTACACACGTGCGTATATAAACCAAAAAGTAAGCAGTGAAAGTGTGTAGATGTAAAGAACAAAGTGAAGAAAATAATACTTATTTCGAGCAATAACAATAAAATTTAAATGCAAATGAGTCAGCGGTACTGCCGTGCAATCAACTAGTTATTCGAATACTTGCAAACTTTTTAATAAGTACCCCTTTAATCGGGCCATAAATACGAAAGGATACACAATAAAGCTATAAATTATCGTTATTCAAACAAAACCATCTTAGCGAGGCTTCTTGTGTGTTTTGTACTTTGAAAGTTTTTAATGGGGCATTCCTTCGGAGGGGAGAACTGTGGATTCTGGGAAGTAATTTGGGTAAGGAAATCATTATTTATTATTGTATTGTGCCCGCATTTTCCTCAACTTTGGAAAATTTCTGTATTTTTCCACATACAAATTGGGTTACATTGTACTTTTTGTTCGTGATGGATGTTCATATCGATGGCTACCAAACAAGTTGCCAAGAAGAAAGTTCACGTCTCCCATTGGTAGCTCCATTGTTGTTCGCACGCGTCTTGATACTCGCTACGAATCTAGCAACCAGCTTTAAACATATTACTCGCTTCGTTCACATTATTCCTCCTCTTTCCAGTCCGTCAGATATTTGATTCACTTGATCGTGCCATGTTCCTCGTGACATCCAATACTCATTTGTCATCCGTTTGTTCGTCAAGTATTGTCAAAGCTTTTGTTCTGAGTATGAGTCATTTTTTTAAATGTATTTCTTAATATAATCCCGATGAGGTTGTCGGTGTGTAGGAAGCTCGACTAGCACTTGGACAGGTTGAGTTATGATCTAACAACAGATACCTTCTTAATTGCTTTTAATAACAAAATAGTTTTGTAAAGCATTTGTAAGCATGTCACCAAAAAAATAATTAGCTCATTTTGGAGACAATTTAACCCGAAATTCGCTGAAATGAGATTTAGTTCAAAAACTAGAACTTCTTCTCTTATTTTGACAAACGGATTGCAATCTTTGGAGCACAGACGGTTGGGTGGGAATGTTGTCTTTGTTCCACCGGTATTTCAATGGAAGATGTTCCGAGAAACTTGCGTCATTGATCCCTTCGGCACAGGTGCATTGTCGGGAAACTCGCCGAACGCGCGCCAAACATTTGTACGCGGTCGCTAGTCGATACATGAGAAAGGGTCGTTTTTACAACTCGTTCTTATGTTCACATCTCGGTTGTGGAAATATTTGCCAGCCCCTGTGTTTCCTTCATCGTTCAAAATGGGCTTCTTCAAAACCCAGGTTCACTCCTTTATTTCCTCAAAAAGACCCTCCACACAGCATCCTCAAACATGACAAACGCCTCGAGAGAAATTATTTCCCTCAAATATAAATTTGTTGTTGCCTCCTGTTTGGAGTTTGTGTAAAAAAAAACAATGCTGTTAAATTGAAAATACTCTTCACAAACGTGTTACATGATGCAATAAACATGTTATGTGCATCACGGTCATAAAACAACACGTAAATTCACAAAAATAATTACAATATTAACATTCTGTTTCTGCGAAAACAAAAATAAAATGTTTTACACAATTATTGTGCTTGTATCGGCAATGATCGAGCTGTTATCGAAAACATGATAAAGAGCGAATCGTCGCTGGAAAGTCAAAACGGCTTAAGCGACACTTTGGTTTAAACTGAGTTAAATATGCAGTTTTGATCAGTTTTCTTTTCTATGTCGAATGCTCTGACTCTCATTTGATTTTGAATACTTTTGTGGCCCTTCGGCAATCTTGAAAGCTTGAGTCAAGGATACAAATTTAGAACTTTTTTTAGCTTTTTGTTGCTTCAGGTAAATCAGTGAGAGCATTGAGTTACCTGAGTTAACGTTTTATTTCATAAGCCAACCAGACACTGAAGAATTATGAATTTTCTTGTGAAACAAAAAAAGCTTCAAAGTACTCTGGTGTAATCTTCTTAAAATGTCGTTTCAGCCGTTTTACCTTACCGGCAACGATATGTGCCTTGACGAAGCTTGATCTAAGCGAAACCAGTTGGCATTAAAACCAGTTTAAACAATATAAATCGTGATTTAAAACAAAGTGCTATTTCATTTTAAATTTACCATTTATAAAGCATTTTAATGAGAATTTAATTGTTCTCACTTTTACCAAGGTAAAACAAACAAAAAAACTTTAAAGTGCTGTGGTATAAACTTCCCAAATGGCGCTTCAGCCCTTAGCCTTTCCGGTAACAAAGTATTAGGTTTCAATAACTGCACCCTTTTACATTCATTAATAATAATACAAATAATAATAATATTAGGATAATTTGTATAGCGCTGGTTTTGTGAAGAATCCCCTAAAGGCGCTGTACAAGTCTTAATTTCTAGTTATTAATTCCTAGTTTATATAAATATACAGCAACATACTTACCTGACAGGTCACTTTTAGCAGGATACAATCACTAAATTATAATAATTTTAAATTTTAGCTGATTTAATTTTGTGTGCTTTCAGTTTGTGCCTACCATAGAGTTGGTAGAGTAGTATCTATCCAAGGCAGTGAAGTCAGTTTTGGACTTATTTTTGATGATTTTAACATGACTCGGCGCACCTGGGCGTGGCTAAGACTAAGGTTACGGTATTTATACATCCATTCATATCACATATCGACATAATGTTTTTGTTAATTCGTATAGCCACTTTTTCACAGTATTTTTATTAACAAAAATATAGCATATAACCTAAAAAACCATTCAGTTGTGTCAAATTTAGTGGCATAATAAAAATGTGGGCGGAGTCCCACCGTGAACCAGGACCTTAAGATCATCCTTACAGTATATAGAAGCGGCCCATGAAATTTGTTTTCTCTTTCTCTCTCATGGTATACCATGACAGTACACAGAAGTGGTGTATTATATTTGTTGTCTCTTTCTCTCCCATGGTGTAGAAAGTGATTTATCGCTAGTTTGTGTAGGTTGGGTAAAAATATTTAGCTCTACCTCCATATATTCAAGGTGCCTACCAATATTTGTATACACTATCCCTTTTTTAAATAAAAATTCTTTTACACCACCGTTACCCACTTTTTATGTGAAAACCATTTTCTCTAATGATGATGAAAATGCACTTACAAAAATAAAAGAAAAAATGAGAAACCACTTACCTACTCCACATTAAATGGCGTATTTCTGTAGACAGCTCCGCGTTATGCACGGAGGCCTTTGTGCTGAACATTTTTTTAGCCCGGCTAAAAGCAACATGTAAAGAAAGTAAACATTTCATATATTATATGTCTCTGGATAAAACCGTTGTTGTGTTTCCACGTTAATAAATACATATAACATTACTTTGAAGTGTCCGCAAGACGGTTCCCGCACTGCCGAAGCTCACACATTTCATCTGATAATACCCGTCTTGGTGTGGGCGAAGGCGAGGATATTTCTGCGCAAAATACAACAGCCGATTGAAACTTTTGCCATCTAGGCAATATTAATTCTGAGCAGTGGCGGCTCGTGACTTTTTAGTGTGCTAGAGTGGTAAGATTGACAAAAAAAGTCATCATTGATGTTGTTGTAGCTGAAAACATTTTTTTTTTTTCGAAATTTCAACATTTTGCACGAAGATTTTTCAGAAATCCGTGCAGTGCACCACCAAAACTGAAAAATCCTGAAAATCTTCATACAAAAAATAAAATCTTGAAAAAAAAATAAAAATCATTTTCGGCTACAACGACACTAACAATGTCGTATTTTTCAATCTTAGCACTCTAGCACACTAAAAACTCACGAGCCGCCACTGATTCTGAGACTTGTGTACTTTTTTTCTTAGTCCGTACCGCACCAAAGTCCCAACTGCATAAATTATTTACTACGGTAAAGATTTTTTTTTTCTCATCAAGTTCTTATAATTATAATTGATATTTTAGTTGGTTTATTTTTTCGAAGGCTATTTTTAAATTCGGATGGAAAAGCAGGTGATACTCTTAATGTAAAAATATATTTTTTTAATGTCAATACCGCACAAGAGTTCCAAATACCCGTTGCCAGGAGACTGTAGCATCCCCAATTGGGGTAGGTTGTGAGGCTGAATGTGTCGAGAAGGGGATGGAGAAAAATAAGGTCGGGAATTACCTTTTTTGTAATTTATAGTGAATACCGCACACGAGTCCAACTGCTCCCGACCGTCTAGATCAAGTGTGACTATGGCATCCCCAAACAGGGTATGTTGTGAGGTTCAAGGTAGTGAGGAGAGGAAGGAGATGGAGAAGAAGAAGGTTTTGAGTACCTGGCTTTTCAGATTTGGTCACAAATCACGGCTAAAGCCATTTCAAGTAACTTTATACCTAACCTAACCTAACCCAACTGTTTAGAGCAAGTGAGAATATGACATCTCCAAATGAAGTATATTGTGAAGTTAAATCTAGTGAGGACGGGAAGGATATGGACAAGAAGAAGGATGTGAGTACCTGGCTATTCAGATCTGGTCACAATACACGGCTAAAGCCATTTCAAGTAACCTTATTTTATTTTATCTTACATACATCATTTTGAATACAGTTAATTATATATTTTTTAAATTTTCATTTCAGACATAAGTATTACAAAATTGTTTATAAACTTAAGTGGTAGTTTTGCAAAGCTGCCACATGGCGAGTTTTTTATAGTGAATACCGCACAAGAGTCCCAACTGCTACCTACCGTTTAAAGCCAGTGGAACTATGGCATCCCCAATTGGGTTTTTTTATGAGGTTGAAGGTACTGAAAAGGAAGAAGATGGGGAAGAAGAAGGTTGGAAAGTACCTGGCTGTTCAGATCTGCTTACAAAAACGGCTTAAGCTATTTAAAGCTACGTTTTAATTCTGAATAGCAGTCTTTCACCAGGGCGATACTAGAAGTATCTACCGCTTTAGGACGTGCCGCAAATATGCTTAATATTACTTCATATGAATTTGATGTAGTTTGACATATATTTATTGAATTGAATTTATTTGCGCAAGCCGGGTTTAAACCCGCAACTACGGGTAGTAAATAACCGTAAAAATATGTTTGTGTTTTCTTAGTAAGTAATCACTTTGTGGTTTGATATATTTAGTTAAAATGAAAATAAATAATTTAAAATATAGAAATAAATGAAACTGTCGTTATAAAAGTGGTCTTATGTAAAGTTATTATTTAATTTAAATTTTATATTTATGTATAAACTTATACAGTGAATGGTCGCTTAACGACGCTTAATAATTTCAATGAGAGCAGTTGTTTTCTGTCATGCTTTAGATTTTTTTTTTTAATAACTTGGGTACGTAGTTTTTAAAACCATGATATATAGCGGAAGTATCACATGCGCCGTCACAGAGCCATGACAAAACATTGTTACACAATTAATATGGCATAATCTTAGTTGTAAAATCGTCCGGCATTTTGTGGAAATGGTCGGGCACACAGTGTTTGACTCGCACGAAAACTTACGATGTTTTCTGATTTGCGCTCTTGAGTTCACGGCTCATTTCATATCTTTAGCTCACACTTTTTGACACAGGTGTACGCAACTTGGATATAAACCAACGCAACAGGTTATTTGGTGTGTGACACCTTATACGGACCACGTTTTTTAAATGAATATAAAATAAATTTATTTCAGATGTGATGTGATGTGCGCACGTAACATTCGCAAATTAAAATACACATAATTCTTACTTTCAGTACGCATGTATAATAAAGCCGCTTTTATTACAACTGTTGGTGGTCACGGTGTTATTGTGGTCACCATAGTTGCCTTCCAAGTAAGCGACCGGGTTTAGTTTCTTTCCCGTGGCAAAACAAGTGACTTATTTATTAAAAAAATATATTCAAATTTTTTTTAAATAACATATATTTTTCAACTATTTTTCAATTAAAAATGAAACAATCACTTTATATAAGACCACAGTTTTTTTTTATGACCTACGGGTTTTACTTAGCCTAAGCATCATCAGGGTACAAAATCAAGGTACAAAAAATACAAAGCGTGCGAACATAAATACTCGTACATACAAAGAGAGAGCACAATATGTAATAAAATAAAAGAACAATGAGAAAATAATAGAAAAACATTTTTACTTTAACAAATAAATAACAATATTTTTCCTTTGTTATAATTTAAAAGATATTCTATTGTTTTCTCATTGTTCTCTTATTTTATTTTTTTATTGTGTGTATCCCTCTGTGTATATTTATATTTTTTGTTTAGTTTAATGTTATACCCTAATGATACTTAGGCTAAACGAAACCGGTTGGTCATAAAAATTAAAATAAAATCTGAGGTCTTATACAAAGTTATTATTATTTTTTTATTAAATATGTCAAAACACAAAGTGATTGCTTTCTAAGAAATATTTTTTTAAATATTTATAAATATTTGAGCAGAAGGGTGCAAACATCCAGGTACGCAAATCCTACAATTATAATATCTCGTGATTGTTCACGGGTCTGCGATGGAGAATAAAAAGATTTTTTTAATGTTGTGTACATAATAATATCAATGCATGTTTCAATTTTTTTAAAATTTATTCAAATTTTTTAAAGTCCAATTTTCAAAGGAGCGCGAACCTCTTTCAAACAATGGGGTGATTCCGTCCGTATCTATGACGCCATTTAAACCCGATGTGTTTGCAAGTTCCCTAGAAGATGAACGTGCCTGGGATACAAAGGAACTTATTTGGCGAGTTCAATTTAGGCTCTTCATAACACTTCCCCACTTGGGCATAGGCTGAATACTTAATTACCACAAGTTTATGATATGCCGCCGCCGCGCGATATTATACTTTGTAAAAATAGCTCTCGTCTCCGGTTATTGTTACCCGGCTGCCGTGGAGAGGGTAACACGATAGCAAAACAAAATCGTGGTGAAACATAATAATGGCTATGTTTTTTTAACGCCGGTTTTTGTTTATGGACAAACCTTGTTTTATAAAGTAGCGTCAACCCGTTTGTGCGATAGAAATTTCTTGAAAAAATCTTCCTCCAAAATTATCACAATGATATTTTTTCGTCCTCATCACCATCATCGTGTTCTAGATCACCTTCTCAGTTGACGTCATATTATCTGTCGCTTTCTCTCTGTTCATTTGTTATGATTTAAATGTTAATCTATTGTTTTCTCACAATTCTGTTATTTTATTTTATATTGTATTCTCCCTTTGTATGTATATATATAACCGCACACTTTGTTTTTTTTGTTTAGTTTAATTTTGCATCCGGATGATGCTGAGGCTAAGGAAAACCGGTCGGTCATAAAAATTAAAATAAAATCTGTGGTCTTTTGTAAAATTATTTTGTAATTTCTTATAAAATATTCGTCGATGGTTGGCTATCTTACGCCTTTGACATATCTTGATAGGCTTAACCATCCTAACTTAGTAAATCTTGTTACTAAGGGATTTTTAAACATCGCTTTCAACCGAATTTTATAAACTGAGATTACACCTAAACGTTAACCGAAGAATTGAGGTGCGGTACAGTCATTAACTGTACAAGGTGTAGTGGCAAAACTGTGAAACGAAAATGTTTTGTAGAAGAATGAGTTTCAGTTTTGATGCGCGCCACCCTCGTGAGACTAGTTCGATGCTGGTCACGAGATAACCCTCATGCAAACAATTAACCTCTAACTGCTAACCGAATCTTAAAGCGATGGAGCTCAGCCAACAATCATTTTATATTAAATTACATTGCCAGTGTTTATTTACTTACGATGTACATAGGTATTGAGATGGACTGGCGATTTTAAGAGAAAGACTTTGAATGAGAGCCGCAAAGTATCAGCAATTCTGTAATAATAATAAAGAGACACCTGTGTTTCCCAATGTCAAAGTATAACGCCAAATGGCACATCAAGAAGAAAAAAGCACATTTACAATATCACATAAATATGAAGCACCATTACATGTAATCATTAAAATTTTCTTAATTTTACCCTGTAAAAAAATACGAAAGTGAATGGAAGAAGTCGCGGACGCCTGAAGAAGACATGGCACGATCAAGTGAATACAAAACTTGAGTCAGGCCATGTGAAGAGTCAAAATAACCGAAGAGTATGTGTGAATGTGAATGAAGCACGGAGTGTATGCTAAGACAGAATTGTATAGCGGTCCGTCTTCTCTGCCTACCCCTGGAGTAAAACGACGTGATGGTTAGTTAGTTAATAAATACTAAACAAACAACAAAAATCTAAAAATATTTTTCAATATCATTTTAATATCAAAGTAGAATTTTTTTAAGGTGCATTATTTGTTGGCAAAAGGAAATGGAGTAAAACAAAACACATTTCCATGGAAAAGCCATTGGAGAGCTATCTGTTGTAAGATTATACCATATCAGCCTTCCAGAATTTTCTCCATCAAATGTTTTCCTTTCCTGCTATCAATTCATTAATCTACGGAGAAGAGAAGATACGCCTTGAAGGCGGTGCTATTCAAAATTAGCTTGGATACTTGTTCACCGCTAACCAAATTAAAACCATAAAAAACTGCCAAAACAATGGAAATCAAACAATGTAGGAGAAATTTTAAATAAGCGCGTGAAATAATTACAACACGCGACTCGAAGATTCAATAAATCGATCAATACCGGGGTGTTAGTTGAAGTTTGCCGGTTTTTTCAATAAAGAAAACGCTTAATTCTCAAGGGAATCTAAAAAAAAAATTATTCAAAGTATTGACGATCGAATTCTATACATTTTGGGCATCTTCGAGGCAAATCATGGATACCATTCCAAAAAAAAAATTTCTCTTTCGAGGCAAACCATTCGACGAGCCATTTTTCGACTTTTTCAAAATTGGCGAAGCGCTGCTTTGCGAGTGAGTGTCCCATCGATGCGAAAAGGACGAAACAAGGTCTGGAGAGTACGGCGGGTGCAATTATATTTCCCAATTCAATGCTTTGAGAGTGTTCTTCACTACTTTAGCTGTATGAGGCGGTGCGATTTGTCGCAAGATTTTCAATTTGTCTCTCGTTCATTTGGTGTGGTACCCATTTTCTATACTTTTGGATCTTTCCCATGGCTTTTAAACGTTGGTAAATTGCTCCTCGACTCACATCAAGTGTTTGGGCCAATTGTTGTTGCGATTGGGTTGGGTTTTCATCCAATGACGCCTGCAATTCCTCGTCTTCGAACTTTTTCGTTGCACCAGGATGTTCATTGTCTGTTAAATCAAAATCTCCACTTTTAAATTGACGAAACCATGTCTCACATATTTTAATCACTGGAGCATGTTCACCATAAGTTTCTACCAGCAACCGATGAGCTTCAACTGCTTTTTTCTTTTGATGAAATAAGAAAAGCAACGATTGCCACAAATGCGATTTACTTGGAACAAAATTCAACATATTCACTGAGGTAAACAACTATGACACTATTATTTCGGCAGAATGTAACTTGTGTATTTTTGAAGGTTAATGTCCATAGAAAAATATGACATAGATGCAAAATCATAGAAATGTATACATATCTCTGGCGACATCTTTGAGTAAAACCGGCAAACTTCAACTAACACCCTTTATGTGATAATCCAAACAAAGGTTTTTTGTAACTGCCTACTTTTACTACGACATGCAAGGACAATGACCAGAATTCGTTTGGAACACGGCAAATTAATATTTTATTTCCGCTAAAGCTGGTAATTCCGCCTTCCCTTGTGTTCGCCAGATTATGTTTACAAGTTACGACGATGTTCTAATAATTATTAGGCTATCTCTCCATCTAACATATTATATGCCCTTTCTCCTCTAATCCCCTTAGTGTTCCTCGTATCGTTCCTCCGTTAAGGCGGGGCCTTCTCTCAGCTTTTCATTATTTTCTCGTTTCGTATTCTCTTATACTTCGTTTCCCGCATACTCAGTCTATTTTCACCATCACAACATTACAGCCGGAATATGATTATGTTAGGCAAAAATATTTTGTGAAATTGCGTTACTTACAAAACCCTAAGGTGTTAAGATCACTACGCCAGATTTGATTCCGCACTAAAGTTTTGTACTCACTCGTGTGACGTAAAATGAAAATTGACTAAATAATTCTCTTACCTCCCGGTACACAATATTCCGCAAACGGCTTTGACGAAATATTCAAATGAACCTTACCTATGTATATTTTAATATTTATCTTGAGATCTCATTCGAAAATCTCTTTTATTATTTTATATAATCCAAAACATCCGAGGTTTGTTTATTAACAAATAATATTTATCAAAATGAAATAAAAACTTTGTATAAGACCACAGATTCTATTAACAAATTATGACCGACTGGTTTTACTTAGCCTAAGAATTAATAAGAACACGAGAATTGATTTCTCTCCTGGGCTGGGTTCTCTTGTTACAAAAACCAAAAATATATGTAATAATTTAAAGAACTTTAAATACTGTTTATTTAATATAAATAAAAGTTATTAAAACAAATTTTAAAAATCATCAGGGTTCAAAATTAAACCAAAAAAATACAAAAAAAGTGTGCGGTTACATACAGAGGGAGAACACAATATAAAATAAAATAAGAGAACAGTGAGAAAACATTGAAATGACATTAAAATTATAACAACGGAACAGAGATAAAGAGACAGAGAGTATGAAATGAAAAAGGCAAAATGTCAACTGCAAAGGTGATTAAAGAATAATGTATAATTTTATGAGTTTAATTTACAGGAAATATACCTAATATTGTATTGTAAGAATATGACTAATAATTGTAATAGCTTTCTTCGTATATAGTGATTCTAAATTATTTAATCTGATGCTATGGCCGTTTTTATGAAGAATATGAGCATCGGTGCTTTTATTGAAGATGATCTGTTTCAATAAGGTGATTTTCGAATTTAAAAAAACTTATTTCTACGAAAATATAATTAATATTAACTTGACTCACCAACGTTAAAGATTATGAAACATCTATTGGTAGCCCAATGAGTAGGAAGAATGACTGGCACTCGGATGGGTTAGAATCGCACAGCGGGCACTGACCTACTCTCACTTTTCAACACGAACTCAGTCACCTAGATTTTACATATATTTTTCTAATCAGGCAAACTATTTGACTGGGAAAAATAATTATAACTATTCATTAGGTGTCAAAATTTAATCATCTAACTAAACCTAGATTTGAGTAAAAAAATAGCGCAGATCCGTCAAAAATCAAGGGATATTACAATTGTAGGAGTTTTGAAGCTTCACGTTTGCACCTTTGCTTTCTGATAGAATATTGAAAAAAATATAATTAATAGAATAAGGTTTTTTTTCAAATAAAAATAAATATAAATAGAACATATATACTTTGTTTTTAACCACTTTTTTATTTAATATTTTGTCTAATATTTTAAAAAAAGTGGTTAAAAACAAAGTATATATGTTCTATTTATAAATATGGCAAGCCACAAAGTTAATGCTTTTTACGAATATATAAAAAAATAAATGTATTTAATGAAGGAATAAAATGAAAAATTATCACTGCTAAGAATCAAAACCCGGTCAACTGCGTGGAAAACAACAATGCTGACCATTACACCACCAACTATTGTGAGAACAGTGACATAAATTCATTATAATTATCAATATTGTATCACAATGTAAATGTCTTGCCGGTACGGGCATTATTATGGTATAAAATATTGATTCAGCATATATCGGACTTAATTTAAGAGGAAAGTGGAACATAAGCACAATACGAGGTTCACGAGAAACGATGGCATGATTGTACCAAAAAATAATGATAATACGAACATCGAACCCTGGAGTATAACGTGCCCAAAATGTTCAATATGTTACCAAGCGATAGAAAAAAAGTGAATTGTTGACAAGAGTCAGATATATGCTGAAAAATATCTCCTTAGTAGAAATACCTTATCTCTAATTTCAAACAGTAAATTCGTGGTGAACCTTCATTTTGATTATTTTATTAATATCATTTTTAAATAAATAAAACAGATGATCTTTGTATGTAACCACTTTATTATTCAATATTATGTCTACCGGTTTCGGAAGTACCCTTCCATCATCAGGACAATATTAAAATTCTTTACTTCTTTTATAATATTAAATTTAAATATTGTACTTCCGAAACCGGTAGACATAATTTTGAATAATAAAGTGGTTATAAACAAAGTTTATCTGTTTTATTTATAAATATGGCAAGCCACAAAGTAAATGCTTCTTACGAATATCAAATTTTTAACTTTATTCCATTATTTTTTCTATATAGACCTGGGTCTTCAATAAAAAAATTGTGGAAAAAAGTAAAAAAATAGTAATATTGAATTTTTTTTATAATATGCGCTTATATGTAGTATATACTATGTGTACTAAATATATTGTTGTACTTTACTATGCTACACAGTCTATCATTTTATTAAGATGTGTGAATTTAAATAATATGTTTAATTTTAAATCATAAGATAATCCGTAATTTGATTTAATTCTATTGAATTATATTTTATTTTGTGTTTCTAATCCTGTTGTCAAACTTCTAAATGGTAATTCAACAGAATAGAACGGAAAGGACAATAAAATAAATAAATAAAAATAATATACCCATTGAAAATTTTAGAATGCTACTTGCTCACATCACAACCGAAATTATATTGTTGTACAATATACCTGTGTGAGAGAATATTCTCTAAATTCACAAAGCAAACATATTATGATAAGATATTCTAAGACGTTCGGTCTATTTAACGGTGAAATTAGGTAACCACGTACGCGAAACGATGATAAAAATCCAGATAAAGCTTAACCACCGAACATAACGGCGTTCCGAGTGCCACCTGTTAGTATATATCTGTACCAGCGGCTTCAGCCAGCGTTATTTCGGTTTCCAAAACTTTCTATAATTATTGTTCCCATTTAAGTGTTCGGCTAAAGTTAGCGAAGCCAAGCTGCAATTCTACATCGGGCTAACGCTTGTCACGTGGGCGTGTGGCCTCTGGTAGCGTTCTATTGGTAAAACATTATTGAAAACACATCTCTTTACAAAGTTCGCAGACGATAATTGTACAGCGACAGGAGTCCGAAAACAATATATGATGCGAAAGTGAATGGAAGAAGAAGTCGAGGACGCCTGAAGAAGGCATGGCATGATTAAGTAAATCAATTACTTAAATCAGGTCATGTGAAAAGTCAGAATAACAGAAGATTATGTATGAGACGGTGTATTAATGTGAATGAAGCAAGGAGTGTGTGCCGAGACAGAGTTGTATGGCGGTCCGTCCTCTCTGCCTACCCATGCGGAGAAACGGCGTGATAGTTTTTTTAGTTACTTAGTTATAATTATATAATACCTACCAAGAAAAAACATCAACATTAGAAATACATTTTATTTGTGTTAGTTTATTGGAATAATAATTGTTAACTTATAAAATTCTAAAAATATGTAAAACCTAAAATATATTTTATTGTGAATACCGCATAAGAATCGCAACTGCTCTTAACTGTTTGGAGCCAGTGAGACTATGGCATCCGCAATCGGGGTATGTTGTGAGGCGGTAGTAGGGAGGGTAAGGAGATGGGTAAGAGGAAGGTTGTACGTACCTGGATATTTAAATCTGGTCACCATACACGGCTAAAGCCATTTCAAGCAACGTTTCGACTCTGAATCGTGGTCTTTCACCACTGGAATTATAAAACATACTAATTAAGAAAAAAATATTTTCGCATTCCCTGATTTGAACCCGTGACTGCTGAAGTCATAGACGAGCATCTTAACCACTCGACCACTGAGGCCGTCAAAATAAAGGCAGCGAAATTTTGAATCCAAAAACTTGCCCCTCGTAAATATCTCCAGCCCTTTTGTGGTAGAATTTATTTAGTTGAAAAAATATCTATTTGTGGCCGTAAGAATCTCAAATTGTTTCTAATTATCTAGTCGTTAATGAAAAACGTACATCAAACTTCGTAAACAAAAACTACATATATGTAAGCTTTTGCGTAAATCCCCTTGTATAAATAATTCAGAGTACCAGATACTCTAAGTATCGCCCTGGAAAATCAATCGAAAAGTTGCTTGAAATGGATGTAGCCGTGTTTGGCGACCAGATCTGAATATCCAGGTACTTCTCAACCTTTCTTTTTCCCATCTCATTCCCCCCCTCACCACCTTCAGCCTCACAACATACCCCGATTGGGTTTCAATTCAAAATAAAGTCCTGTGCTTTGATTAGTCACTAATTAAAGGTTTTAAATTATTATTAAGTGTTATTATGTAAACATGTTTAATGAAAGGTGACGTTGAAAATAATTTCTTCTCCTCATTACCAATTCAATAATTTCAGTCTGTTTTAATTTTATCATTAAATAACTCAAAAGAATATTAAATCGGTACAAGTTCACGCGGAGGCAGTTCGGGGTACGCAAGCTTCTATTTGCGACAAAGGCCGCACCTCCCGCCAGATTTTCAATTCAATAGGCAAACTTTGGCAATATTGTAAACCCTCTCCCCTTGAATAATTATATAAATACATGTTTTTATGCCCGGGCTGCGGAAGTTTTTGCCTTAAACTATACTTTTCGGTGACAGTTCGAATGTCCCCCGAGCGGAACGTTATCCATTCTAATAACATGGTAAAACCCGAGTCCTGAATATTATCGATCGAGCCTCCCTTATGCAATCGCACGACGAGTGTGTAAGCTGACTGTATTATTTGTCTTATTTTATCCACTCGAAGTTACAAATTTGATACATATTTTTTTTAAAGTAGCACTTGTTTAACAATTGTATTTATTTATTAACTTTTTGTTTCTTACATTATTTTTTTACATTGCCTACCTCACTAGGTCATAAGAACCTGTTCTGAGGTAAGTGACAGTGAGTACAAGTAGAATAATATTTTAAAAAAAAACGATGATATTTGTTACACAATGTTAGATGATGGAACAGATACTCTCTTGATACCTTGACAGTAGGTCAAGATAAGATACATTGACAGTAGGTAAAGTTGCAAGACACTAAATCCTATAATTAATGACAGTGGATATCATACAAATATACACACACATTTTACATCGTAACAATCCTACAATTGTTTAATAAACACATTATATTTTATACCTAAAGAAAAAAACAAAAAAATGCTAATTGTAAAGTAGTATATAATAATAGTGCACTTAAAGAATTTTTATAGAATTATGGTGTAATATTTTTTATAATATCTTGTTATTATGAAAGAGGTACGTTATTTTCATTTTACAAAGCTATTATAAAAGTTTTATGAACTGATTATTGAATTGTGTACTTTTAAGCAATCTGAGAGCTTGTCTCACTATATGAACTTGAAAAGAATAAGCAGTAGATAAAAAAGTATAATTTTGATTTTGAACGGTCGGTAGCTGAGAGGACAAAGTGTCGGATTCCCACCCGGCCCAGTCTTCCATCATTGTACAAGAAACATTTTCCGTTTATCACGATGTTAGTAGGAGTTTTCAAAACATATATCGTAACCGGGAATGTTTGTCTTTCTTAAATAAAAGAAGTAATTTTGGCCTCCCATAAATCTAATTTATCAATCTACCAGTTTTTATTTTTATAGATAATACCGCACAAGCTCCCAACCGCCTTGAGCCAGCGAGACTATAGCATGCCCAATTGGGGTATGTTGTGAGGCTTAATTTAGCGGGGAGGGGAAGGAGATGGAGAAGAAGTAGGTTGGGAAGTACTATGCCGTTATATGCTTTTGTATCGTCATATTTTCAAACGGCTTTTTCTCAGTTTCTTCTTTTTGGGGTTGGATACTTTTTGCATAACTACGTCCAAATCATCTTTCACGTTGGCTAAGTAGAGTTAGAGTGGTGCGTTTCCATAATCAAATATTTTTTAAACGAGCTGCAGAGTGATATAATATACATAATTGAAACATTGCTTGAAATGGCATCAGTCGCGTTTGTTGACCAGATCCGAATAGCCAGTTACCTTTCTCTTCCTCATTTTCTTTCACATTCCTTTCACCTTCACAGCGTGAAAACAAAAACCTTTAAATGTGTACGCCAAGCTCTTTTGAATCCCTTCACATTAAAATAGGAGGCCTCTTCTGGGTAACCCTTATGTGACTGAAGAAAACTACATCTTCTTAAAATTGATATGAAGTTTTTTTTTACAGTATATAATTTGCTGAAGTTTTCTAGACCCCCTTTATGACGTAACACATTTCGACTCAGTTCAAGACATGGATAAGTGGGTGGGAATTTCACCCAGTACCATATTTTATTGGAGTTATTGATTCAGTAGGTGATTAAAAATAGTATTAAGGATACAGGTGACGTACTTTGAACACAATAGTACATCATATTCATTTAAAATATGATAAAATAATTATTAAATATGGACAAACTTCAAATTCTATATAAAACACATGAGGGTACCCGAGTACCTTTTCAGTCATCAGAAGGTGTAAGTTTTACTAATTCGTTTTGCTTTCGCATACCACCCTCCACGTATCCAACGGTTATTTTTTTTAGTTCTTTTTCACTATAATAGAGAAGGAAGTTTCAGCCGGTTAGACTTACTGGAACATTAAAAAAAATCTATGCTGAAAACCGAAGAGGGTACCTGGATACCCTTTCAGTCACATAACGACCACATACCGTCACATGACGGTCGAGTGGTAAGACGCTCAACTACGAACCCAAAGGTCGTGGGTTCAAACCCGGCCTGCGCCAATAACTTTTATTTAATTAATATGTGTCATAACACATTTAATTTACAAAAAAAATAGTAAAAAGTATATTTGTGGCACGTTCCAGAGGGGTAGATACTCTAAGCATCGCCCTGGTGAAAGACCACCATTCAGAATCGAAACGTTGCTTGAAATATCTTTGGCCGTGTTTGGTGACTAGAACTGAATAGCCAGGTACTTCCCGACCTTCCTCTTTCTGATCTCCTTCCCCTCCTCACTACCTTCAGCCTCACAACATACCCTATTTGGGGATGCCATAGCCTCACTGGTTCTAGACGGTTGGGAGCAGTTGAGACTCTTGTGCGGTGTTCATATAAAAAAAAATAAAGATTGACAGAAATTATTTATGAAAAAAGGATTACAGGCAAAATATAGAGGAAATTTCAGCCAGTGAGACTTACTGGAACGTTAAAAAAATCTATGTTGAAAACCGAAAAGGGTACCATGGTGCCCTTTCAGTCACTAAAGGGTTAAAGCTCTCGTTTCTTCCAACGCTTTCAGAAATAATGAAATGCTTCACCGTTTAATTGGGGATAGACACTTAACGACTATCTTAGCCTTAATAATATCGTAACGTTATATCCATTACCTTCCAGCAGGCTGATTCACGGAGGCTTCGATTTCGTAGAATCGAAAATATTTATCTTTCTGCTTCATTACCCCCGCTGTAGCACGGCCATTTGCGAATTTATTATTTATGCCCCCTGCGAGTCGTGGTACAATTAAACGTTTTAATTTCACGAGCCGCCAATAGAGCTCGGCGGCCGGGCCAAGTGACACTGGATATTTTGATACAATAGTGAACTTTGATAATTTCGCTCAATTGTTAAGGTTCACTGAGTTCATTACGGCGATTTGTGCGTATCAATTAATGCTATCAAGTTTCTTCTGGGCTCTGGAGGGTGTATTTAAAATCGTGTGCTTTTATTCTGTCTTCTGAAGAATTAAACAAAGACGAAATCGTTTAATTAACTGTTAAACGTTTGTATTTTACTGGCTACACCGACATTTCAACAACGCTTTCCTTGTTAAATACTAACGATACTCTTCGACAAAACCTTTTTTTAGTAAATTAATTTTCCCACGACGGAAATTAAGCCTGTGAGATCTATACGCTTTGCCAAAGATCTTGACCACACGGCCACGGAGGTCAAAAAGTGGCATCTTGTATTTTCTCCTGAGACTATGGCATCCCCAGTTGATGTTTGTTGTGAGACTGAAAGATGGGGAAGAGGAAGGTTGAAAGTACATGGCTATTCACATATGGTCACCAAACACGGACAAAACCATTTAAAGCAACGTTTCAATTCTGAATGGTGGTCTTTTATCAGGGAGAGTTTTTAACTTAGATTATCTACTACTCTGGAACGTGCCGCAAACATACTAATATTATTTTATGTGACACATTTAATTATCTTATGTGTTAATATAATAAGGATGTTTCAAAGTACAGAGCTACCTATAGCGGAAATACAGCGTTGAATTCTAGTAAACAACGTAAATTTCAAACAAAAAACAGCTCAAATTTTATGACGTCAGAGACAAAATTATATCCGCCTTACAGATCTGACATTTAAATATTGTTGCAAAACTGTATCCTTTGATCCCACAATCCGCAGAAGAAAAAAATATTGTAAGAAATTGATTGACATACACAGGCTTGTGTGGGAAGATAAAATTGTGACCAAAATATTAAAATCTGATATTTTCAAGATATATCATCGCCGGAAAGGCAAAAAGGCTGAAGCGCAATTTTGCGAAGTTTACATCAGAGCACTTTAAAGTTTTTGTTTTGTTGTAAAAAAAAATTCATACTTCATCAGTACCTGATTGGATTTTTTAAGTTAACTCAGGTAACTCAATGTTCTCACTAAGTTACCTGAAACGACAAAAAAGTTTAAAAAAGTCCCCACTTGTGTCGCTTGAGTCAAGCCTTCTCCCAAATGGTAAATATATTTAAGATGGTCGAAAGACCACAAAAGTCTTCAGAATCAAACGAGAGTCAGAGCATTCGATGCAGATTTTTTAAATGAAAACTGCATATTTAACTCTTTTTTATCAAAGTGTCGCTTAGGCCCCTTTGCCTTTCCACCGACGATATTAAAAAAAAAAATTTTTGTTTTTCAAAATCAATTTGTTTTAAGCTTTTCGGGAAAATTGCAATTTTGCACTGGAAACAACGTTACACTGAGCATAGATAAAGAAAGTGGGTAGGTACTAACATCAGAGCAATAATATACCAGGAGGGAGCGCCAGTGTAGTCAGTATTGATTATTTTCTCTGACTCTCTTGGCGTGGTTAGCGCTAGTGCAAGGTTTTTGGTATTTATACATCCATTTATAGCACATGTCGACATAATGTTTTTGTTTATTTGTACAACCACTTTTTCCCAGTATTGTTATAAACAAAAATATAGGATATAACCTCATAAGCCGTTGAGTTATGTCCTGTTATCTCACTTAACAAAACGTAGGGGGCGGAGTCACCGGAGACGGGGGAAACGGAAAACATGTTTACATACCTAAAAGCGGTGCCATGTTGCGTGAGAACTCAGAAAGTCAAAATATCATACAAACACTTATAAGTTACCGCCTACATGGAATTCGGACATTTTTAGTAAGCATATTAAACAAAACAATATCAATACACCATTAAAATGATTTAGAAAGTCAAAGCATCACACAAACACTAATAACAGAATGTTATAAGTGTTTGTGTAAATATAAATAATGATGGAAGCTTTTTGTTGATTTTATACCTTAAATTTTATGTGATTAAAAATGTGAAAATTCTAAAGTTCGTTTAAAAATGTTTAAAACTGTTGAAATACCTCTGAAAAGTGATGTTTCATAATCTGTGTCTGGTCTTATTTGAACATTCACGCATAGCACATATCACCATACTGTTTGATTTATTTGTATTACCACTACAAGTTTTTTAATCAACACAAATATAGGAAATAACCTCGACGTGAGTTCTTACGTACTTAGAAGTGCTGGAATATTGAATGAAGACTCTTCTTGTCTCTTTCTCTCTCGTGGTATACGACGTTAAAACCCGGAGAAAGTGATTTATCATAAATTTGTATAGGTTGGGTAAAAAAATCTATCTCTCTCTCTCCATATATATTCTTGCTCTGAAGTACTACCAATAAACTCGTACGTAACATATAATTGGCACATCGTGAAATATATTTGCTCCAGCTTGTCGGCAGTCAGTCTCCGCCATCCCGCCCGCCGCGCGGAGGTATTTCATCCGCAGTTCTCAGAAGGAAAACTCACAAATAATGTCCCTCGAACATCATTGCACACGGCTGCATTCCGATATTGCATTCTCAACTGCAGCATGTTCTGGTAACGACGGCCGGGCCGCTCCTGGCTCGGGTCAAACCGCGGGAAAATAGTTTCAAAAAACTTTCATGGCCCCGGGGCGCTGCGAACCGAAGAGGTTATTCGTTTTCCGAATAAAAGTATGAAGAATTATGTACGTGGTGTACTTTTGGAATGAGTGACGACCTCTGTGCCACTAGTACACGCAACAGTCATTTCCTGCTAACGTTAAAATGTCCAATACCTTTATTTTAGAAAAAAAATGTTTATGGAAACCAGACTGAATCTAATGTCTAAATGTATGAATGGACCGCCATATAACGCTGCCTTGGTGGAACACGCTTTTTGCTTCATTTACATTCATAAATAAACGCTTTTATGTTTTACTGACTCTTCACATAACCTAACTCAAAATGTATAAAATAAAATTACTGCTTTTTACCACCACTAGTAGATATTTGTAGCTTACCGGTTTCGCTTATTTCAAAGACAGTTCGTCGATTGTTTATAATGCAATACAAACGGCCTCCGTGGTCGAGGGGTTAAGAAGCTCGACTAAGAATCGAGAGATCATCGGTTAAAATCAAGGCGGTCGCAAATAAATTTAATCTAATTAATATGTCTGGTTTCACATTTACGCATTATAAAAAAATATATTATATATTTTGGCACGTTTCAGGGCGGCAGATACTCTCAGTATCGAATATATATAGAGACGTCGCTTGAGGTGGCAGATTTGTATGACGGTCCATCGTGCAGGCAAACGGCATGATGGTTAGTTAGTTAGTCAATACGTTCCGGTTATTTTCAGCACACGCACAACATAAACGCAGAACATAAACATACACGCCAATATAGAAAGCGATGGAACTATTCAATGAAGCTGCATCTACCTTAGCTTTATTTAGATGCACATATATAGAGTTCTGTCATTTTATCTCGATATACGTACAAGAGTGACCTTTAGGTACATTACGATCTACTTACATTATAATCTTGAATATTTAAAAATAAATTCACACACCTTTTTACACTTGCCAATTCAACGATTATCTCATAATATGTGTATAAGAATGAACCTCGCTTATTTCTTATCTTTTTTTGTTTTTCATTGCTCACATTATTTGTGTTAATATATCATATATAGTGCGTCACACTACTTCAGTTTGTACTTATAACTTCTTTGGATATTTAATACCTTGCCCATATGTGAGATGTACATAAGTGCTTAATTTCTTTTATCACACTATGCATGTATCTACAATATTTTTTTATATCATTCAACTCTTAATGTATTTGGTGAACAACTGTTTTTATGAGATGTTGTTAAATAAATAAATAAATAATTACGCGGTAAATGTATTTTCTTGAAATGTAGTAGGCATCGCCTTTTTAAACCATATATCACCTTAAATCGCAAGTAGGTACGGGAAGTGCGAGTATATTTTATTCGGGAAATAGAATAAGAAAGAGAGAGATATGACTCTGGATAGTATTACTGATAGCAACTTGTTATTATGTTCACATATTACGGAAATATGGGATGAAGATAATAAAAACGCCCTCGCGACGACGAAAATAATATATTTCGGTTCAATTTTAGTAGGTTCCCTCCGTAAGCTGAAAATATTATACCGAGACACAAAAAGGTAAAGAAAAATGACATACAACCAATAAGTCGTTCGTACTTTGCGCATTACTGTCGAATAAACACTGCTTCACGGTGTTATTACTAGGAACTAAACACGCTCTTCAACTTTTCTTTGGATAAGTGATTTCACTGGGGAAAGCAATAAAAACAATAATTTGAGCCAAAAGAAAGGCTGTCGCGCTCAGTATACCACAATTATTGTGATTTCTCGAATGATACCGAACAAATTATTATTTCTTTAAAGAAAGAAAAACATTCCCAGGTTACTAATCATATTGAAATGCCAATTGTAGTGTTGGCGTCAAATGTAACCTAGCCTCTCTACCTCAAAAAGTGTTACGACACCTTTTTTTTACGTGAATACCGCACAAGAGTCTCAACTGCTGCCAACCGTCTAGAACCAGTAAGACAATGGCATCCCCTGAATTGGGGTTGAGAGGCTAAAGGTATTGGGAAGGGGAAATAGATGAGAAAGGGGAAGGTTGGAAAGTATCTGGCTGCTCAGATCTGGTCACCAAACACGGCTAAAGCCATTTCAAGCAACGTTTCAATTCTGAATGGTGGTCTTTCACCAGGGCAATATTTAAAGTATCTACCACTCTACAACGTGCCGCAAATATACTATATTTTATTTGATATCAATTAAATGTGTTGTGACACATATTAATTGAGTAAAATTTATTTTCGCACGCCAGGTTTGAATCCGCGACCTCTGGATTCGTAGTCTAGCGTCTTACCACTCGGCCATGCTGGCCGTCATATCTGGATCATATTTAGGTGAGGAGATCCTTAGTTGTATATAATAAATATGCAAATTTTCGTGGAAAGCAACCACTTTGTGGTTTGACATATTTAGTGAAAATGAAACAATAACTTATTATTGTATTAGACCACAGATTTAATTTTAATTTTTATTAGTATATATAACAAACACACCGTATTTTTTTATAAGTTTAACGTTTTATCTTGATGATGCTTAGGCTAAGCGAAACCGGTCGGTAATAAAAAATAAATATAAAATTGTGGTCCTTTAAAAAGTTATGATTTCATTTTCATTCAATAAATATATTATAATAATAATCACACCTTATGTTTTTTTTATATTAAGCGCCCTTGAGGTGATTTTTCACAAAAACGGCGCTATAAAAATATCAAATATTTTTATTATTATTATTATTATTAATAATAATATTATTAATGAGTTTTTTTTTATATGAGACAACACTAATTCACAAATTAGAAATGGTTGTTTTGGTGAATACGTTCTTTACATTTTCGGTCCTCTCGAACGACAAAGAACGGTCGGGATGTCAGGTAGACCACCTCTCTGGCGATGGTCATGCCTTAGAACAACTTGTAGGGCTCCTCTTTATGCTGCATATGGCGGAGAAGGATCCTGGTGGTCTTGTTGTCCCTAGCAGTAATGCCGGTTGTAGTTATTTAGCTGTCCGTTTTTCCGAGAGAACACACTTCTCTTTATTCAGACTTCTTCCGAGAAATTTTGGAGTTCTGATCCCCTAGATTTAACCCATTTAATTCTCCTCCCTCATCACTGCGAACCTGTCAGCAGTCACTTCTCTCTTGACAAGCCGTTCTCAGTTGTTTTTCGATGGGCTGCGAACCACCTAGATTCTGTGTTCTGCGCCGCTTCTCATTAGTGATGTCCACGCGTGATTAGAGTTATGCATATAATAGTATAATGCGGTAAGTACTTGTCCTTAACATAATTTATAACGTTAAATTATGACAATATTTTAAATAGTACTGCTCATCATTTAAGCGGAAAGTGTTGCTCGAGTAATGACGGAGGACTAAGTTAGGAGAGGATTTAACCCACGGCGTTTGAGTCACAACCCGACACTTTACACAACTCGGCCACTAAGCGGTCGTTAAGTTAACTCTTTGAGAATTGCTAGTTTCCTAGCAGCCGTTTCAGCCTTCGAACCACTCTACGCACACCAGCAGACAAAACCACAAATACATTAAGTTTAATTCTACAGGAGCTTAGATAAAATATATGCTAGTGCTATTACCTGCGTAAAGCGGCCCTATCGCAGCTTCTTTAAGAGGGTTGTATTTAAATCCCCGGCTATTTAATTATGGGTGGGAGAGCAGAGAAAGCGCGAATCAAAAATTCGGCAGCTCATTAAGTGGCAGCGGGCTCTGGCGGCAATTTTAGCAACGGAGGCTCCGTTTACTTTATGTGTTTGTTGGCAACGGAACGGGTGACAAATAGGCAATTTAACCTCCTCGAATGTCTTAAGATTTTCACAGGCAATTTGTCGCCATATAATGAGTTCCTCTCCCTCCCCTACCGGCCGCTTATCGTTAAACTTAAATATTTATCCCCTTGTATTTTTATGCGAACAACATTCGGTCCGCATTTTATGGCGTATGATAAATGTCATCCGCCAAGGAGAGCGGCGCCGGCCTTACGCAATTAAAACAATAAAAAACACTGAGGAGGCCATTATTGCTTCGGATAAAGTATGATTGTTTGAAGTGCGGAAACAAGTGGCATTTTTGTTTTACATTTCAAATCATGTGGATTTTATGTCGCGTGTAAATAAAACCCCACTTTGGGCACCCACGTGCACATACAATTAATTAGAATTTGTGTAGAAAAAAAACCTCTAAATTTTCCTTTTTACATAATAATATGATAAGACATAACTTTATAAATCTTAATTGGTATGTTATGTATAGGATAAAAAAATGGTTATTTGTGGAAAGCAGTGGCGTGCCTGGTTTTTCTTCACAATCCAACTTTTTTTTTTGAAGAAAAAAAAATCTTTTCCTGCTCTTAAACCGATGAATATTAAAGTCCTAAAGAATATTTCGGGTGATTGGCCGGTGCACAATATAGGAAACGCATTTAACCAAATAATTATTATCAATTTTATTCTAAATAGCTATGAAGATGGTAAAAACTCAAAAATGTGTTTTGATCACCAATAAAAAAGCTGTATCGCTGCTGAAGAAAGTGAAGTCGGAATCTTTGATAGTCCACCAAAGGAGTCGGTATGTATTTATATTTTTTGTTTTCGTTAAAGCGGTACACTTCTACTAAGTTTGCCAATATTGCTTTGTCGTAGCCGCCTGCGCAAACAACAGCAAATACTTTGTTATGAATCACGATATTTAGTATAAACAATATTGTAGGCTGTGACGGCTCTTGATTTTTTAGTGTGCTCGAGTGCTAAGATTGAAAAAAATGTCATGATTGACGTTGTTGTAGCCAAAAACGATATTTATTTGCTCCAAAATTTCTATTTTCGTATGAAGATTTTTGAGAAAACCGTGTAGTGCACCACCAAAATTGAAAAATCCTGAAAATTTTCATAAAAAAATGTTGAAAAAAAATGGCTACGAAACATCAATAAGGTCGTATTTTTTAATCTAGCACACTAAAAAGTCACAAACTACCACTGATCGTAGGAACTTTTTTTTCTCATTTCTATTATTATGTCTCCTCTATTACATAATTGAACATTTCGCATCAAGTTCTAATCAATCAAAATAATAAGTTTGCATTTTAAAAAAATCTAGCACACTAAAAAGTCACAAGCTACCACTGATCGTAGGAACTTTTTTTTCTCATTTCTATTATTATGTCTCCTCTATTACATAATTGAACATTTCGCATCAAGTTCTAATCAATCAAAATAATAAGTTTGCATTTTTAAAAAATGTTGTGAATTAAAACTTTTAGTCAGACGGAAAATCGGGATAATGTCGAAAAGTCCTGACACGCCCTTGGTACTAATAACATTATTTCTATTGAATGTTTTTCTTTATAAATCATTTTTTGTAGGGCTTATGTCGATCATTCAAAGCAGTCGCTTACTCCGGACTCTATATATCACGACAGTGAATTCATGAACGCTGGTTAAACGAAGGTACAGAAAGGGATAATTAATTTACATTTTAAATTCAGCACACTTATTCCACGTTAGACCATTTAGAATCAACAAAGTATTTAAAATCCACACACCAGAAAATCCCCCTTCATGTTTCATTGCTAAAAGGGTTGGAAAATAAGATAACTTTTTGGTACGTTTATTTATCCTCTCGTGGGCTACACGGAAATATGTTTTAAAAAACGTGCTAATGGTCGCTCATTCTTTATGTTTTTTTTTATTCCGCAACAAAAGTAATTGTTTTTGAAGAATGCCTGCTTTGTTTTTCACATTGTTTCATATGCACCTACGAAAGCCGGGGTAGTTATATATATCAAACGCAAACCTACCTGACTCTAATTTATTATAAGGGTGTATTAAAAAAATACTCAAATTAGATTAATAGAAATTCTGCCTTACCTTTGAGAATTACCAACGTAAAACCAGGGCCTGGGATTTATTCGTTGTCAGAACCAAAAGTAAACATATTCTTTGAATTTATTTATTGTTAAAAATTATTATTTAAAAAAAGAAGGTGATGCTTCACCCAAATGTAACATGACGGTTTCGTTAAAAATCACAGACATGTTTTCTACGAATAATGCTAAAGGCACACATAACCTTCATTGTTAATTCAAAACTATTTAGATGTAATAAATGCATTATTTTTGATACTGACTGATAGTTACCTTTTCATATACGAGTATACCCTTTTTCGACGAACTTTGCCTTTTATGTCATTTTTTGCATTAATTTCCTTTTTTTTCCTTTTCTGGTCCCATATTTCCATATAATACCTGCCTTTTTTTGTCACTTTATATTATTTCTGGGATATTATTCAAACTGTTAAAAAAATTGAAAAAGAAATCAAATAATAACCGATAATTTAATTTTGTACCCTGATGATGTCTAGGCTAAGCGAAACAAGTCAGTTATTAAAAATAAAAAAAAACTATCTGTGGTCTTGTACATAGTTATTTTTGTATTTCTTTGAATATACCAAACCACAAAGTAATTGCTTTATACAAAAATATTAATTTGAAAAATTTTGGTTTTTTTTTTCTTTATGGATATTACTACACGTTCTATTTATTTTGCCTTTCGAATGCATTATTTGTATGATAATGTATTTTAATTAAAAATAATCGGAACTCCACAAAATAAACACGAGAACTAGAATTCTAGCAATTAAAATGATATTTTCAATCATATCGACAGTGCATTTTAATAATGTACATGTATTTAATTATATAATTCGATATTATTAAGTAAAATAATATATTCGTTTTATATTGCACGGCGTGCAGATGTTATTATTTAATAAAAATATCGTTCATCGCATTTTTCACAATTCTATAATATTGAATCGTGGTCCATTTTAATGAACTAATATCTGCTTGCGTCAATACTAATGCAGTTACCAATATAGTTCGAACCTTGAGCTAATTATTATACCATGAGAGAGAAAGAGACAGCAAATTTCATAGACCGCTTATATATACTGTAAGGATGTTCTAAAGGTCCTGGTTCACGGCGGGACTCCGCCCACATTTTTTATTATACCACTAAACTTGACACAACTAAACGGTTTTTTAGGTTATATGCTATATTTTTGTTCATAAAAATACTGTGAAAAAGTGGCTATACGAATAAACAAAAACATTATGTCGATATGTGATATGAATGGATGTATAAATACCGAAGTCTTAGTCTTAGCCACGCCCAGGTGCGCCGAGTCAGTTTAAAATCATCAAAAACAAGTCAAAAACTGACTTCACTGCCTTAGATAGATAGTACTCTACCAACTATGTCGTTCGAACGGACACTAGCGGCTGTCAATGTTGCAGTAGTTCAAACATTTTCTATACTAAGGTTGATTCAAACAGTTGGTTAACTTCCCGCGCCATTTTTGCTATTATGTTATTTTATCAATGCAAATGTGTTTAACCTTTTCGCTCGATTAACTCATCAAATCTGTTTTTAATGGGAGCTTTAGTAAATACGTGTGGATATATTATATAGTTTTATGTAAAAAAAAAAATTGTATACAAAATCCTGATAAAATTTTTATTTTTGTGCCATATTTGTGCCATCCCAGATTGGACGTAGTTATGCAGAATGCGTCCAACCCACAATTTGCCGAAATCGAGTTTTAGATGTTTTCATATAGATCAATGCGAGATTTGATCTGCTGAAAACATCCAAGCTCCAAGTGCAATAGATTTTTAGTAATTCAAACAAAAAATGCAAGTTAAAACAATGATAATACAAATGGTCGCTGGAAAGGCAAAAGGGCTTGAGCGACACTTTGGTCAAAAAATGGTTAAACATGCAGTTTTTTTTTCTGCAGCACCGAATGCTCTGACTCTCGTTTGATTCTAAAGACTTGTTCCCTTCATCTATCTAAAATATATTTACCATTTGGGAGATTGACTCAAGCGACACAAGTTTGAGACTTGCTTTTTGTCGCTTCAGGTAACTTGCGTTGAGTAACTTCTTTTTTTTCAAAATCAATCTCGGTACTTAGGACTTATGAATTTTATTGTCAAAAAATACTTACTCTGGTTTACACTTCCTAAAATGGCGCTTCAGTATTTTTGCCTATCCGGCGACGATATCTATCTATTATCTATGTAAAAAAAAAAACTGATAATATTCTTTGCTCCATATTGTTCAATGAGACAAGAAGATGTTAAAACTCAAGCGAAACCAGACAATAACTACCAGCACAATTTATTTATTTATTTAATTATTTATTTATTTATTTACTCATTTATTTATTTATTTATTTAATTATTTTTTTTTTTTTTTTTTTTAAATTTTTTATTTATTTATTGATTAATTTATTTATTTATTTGGAACATTTGACAGAGTGACAACATTACATACATACTGACAGATACAAAATAAATGGAAGGTCATCAATCCATTTCCAAAATGTTCACATCATGCAATTAGAAATACACTGTATAACACTAATAAACACAATAGAAAAATAAAGAAAATAACCGTTTATAAAAAGAAATATCAACCCAAGTTTAAATTTAGGAAAAAAAAACATTATAAAACATAAAATTACCCTAAAATGTTGTATATGTGTGTATATTTTTCTGTTTTATGTTTTAAGTAAAAATGGTAATTAAGATTTGATTAAACCTAAAAGGTAAGTTGGAGAATATATCAATTTCGTTGATCATACCATGTTCACAATGTGAGGCTTAATAAGTTTTTACAGCAAGTTCTCTTAAGCTAACAAAGGTAATCAAGGAAGAATTCCACGAGCAGTGGCCCACGCTAGCTCCGCCTCCACCACCGACATTATCATATTCGTACAACCATGTAGGCACTTCACTTTGTCAAGGGCCTTGGCTCATTCGACCTGAAGTGAGTGTGTGGATCATTAATTTGAGAGAATCCAGCGCTTTGAACGGACTCAACTTCTGCTGCCGCTAAAATTCCAATCTGGATCATTTACTTACTCGCAGAATTGCAAATCTATTAAGTCGGAAATAAAAAGTATTTCGTTGAATCACTATTTTAACAGGCTTTTGGCCAAGCAATTTTTAAATCATCCAATAGGAAAATTGAGAAAGTTGTTAAATTAATGTTGAAGTTATGTTCGATCTGTTTTTATCTTATGGAGTATTTATATAACAGTAGATTTCTTTCGCTGAGCTTGACACACGCATATTTGCAGGCGGCCAAAGGATGACCTAATTATTGAACGAACTTTTTATTTAATTATTTTGTTTTGATTCGCAAAAATAGTACAAACATAATAAAAATCTATAAATAAATCAGATAAACTTTGTTTATAACCACTTTTATCATTCAATATTATGCCGACCGGTTTCGGAAGCACCCTTCCATCATCACGACAATATTAAAATTTTAATACTGTAATATATATAAACTATTAAAATATTAAAATATTGTTCTGATGATGGAAGGGTGCTTCCGAAACCGGCCGACATAATATTGAATAATAAAAGTGGTTATAAACAAAGTTCATCTGTTTCATTTATAAATATGGCGAGCCACAAAGTAAATGCTTTTTACGAATATACAATAATAATTAATTAAAATAAAAGAACACTTTGTTTTAAACAACGAATTTATTATGTTTTAACCCCAACCGGTTTCGCTTAGCTAAAGCTTCGTCAGGACACATATAATAACTAAAAACAACTAACTAACAGTTATTATAGGTGCCCTAACGATGCTTGATCTGAACTAAGCCGGTTGGCTTTAAGACATAATGAAATCGTGATTCAAAAAAATGTGTTATTTTGCTTAATACCGGTCGGTAGCTGAGTGGAAAAACGCGTCGGATTTCCACCTAGGTGGGTTCAATTCTTCTGCTGGCTAAGTCCTCCATCATTGCACAATAAACATTTTCCCCTTATTACGATGGTAGTAGGTAGTAGAAGTTTTTCAAATATTTTTAGATTATTTTTCCCCAGGGAATGTTTGTCTTTCTTTTTAATATTAAAAACAGAAATAGCAATAATAAATGTACTTTTAAAATAGAATCAACTTTAAAGATTTATTATTGAAATAACATCAATATTTTTCAATGTAAATATGAGACAGAAAAAATAACGGTCGAGTATTATTCCGGGTTCGAGTCTCGGTTGCGACCGTTATTATTTTCGTTTCGTATTTACATACGTTGAAAATTAATGATATTTTTTCGATTTTTAATATAATTGTAGTCTCTTTAATTATTTTTTTTAAATAATTAATAAAGCATTTGTGCTCACTAAATTCCAACGTGCGTATTCAGGTAGGAAAGTAAGTTTTTTTTTAAATTACCTCAAATTATAAACCCAACCCTCCACCCGCATAACTAATACGAAACTTAAGTGGCTGACTTATTAGATGACAAGAAAATATCTCTTTCAAACCTAGATAATTAATTACTGAAAACTTTTGATAGCTTTGTTGATGAACTTTGAGGCTCGCCAACTGACACCCGAAACTTGTAAAATATGTATAAGCATTACGTCATACGAGTTGGATGACATACGCTCGTGTTCAAAATGGTTGAATCCGAAATGATGTATAACATTTTTGACCAAAGTTCCGCAGGGGGTCGCGTAGCCCGGCGGGCGGGGGCGGGGTAAATGACATCCTGTTAGCTGCGGGTTCTCCCGAGTTAGAGATTCTACTCAAACTGCTGAAGGACCTCTTAAATTTTGCTTTGCATACATTATTTAGCAGTTGTGAAATTTCGGTCGGACGCTGTCGTTTTGCACACAGCCGCGCGGATGGCTATTACCACTTGGCGAGAACTCGCTCGGACCGGGGTAAGACGATTATAACAATAATTATTAATTTAGTTGCTGTTTACTTTGTAGTTTGCACGCTATAAACGAGCCCTTAATTGGTACCTTCGTAATATTTCGGTTTGTCTTAGCAAATACGGTGGGAGGGAGGCGGGGGGAGGGGGACGCGCCCTACTGCCCTTCGGGGAACGATCAAAGCTAGTAACATTTTTCGGGTTTTGTTTTCGAACACTGTCATATTTTTTTTTATTATTTGATTAATTACAAGTATGTATGGTTAATATCTGCTACACTCAGAACCGTTTTGGACAATGAACATCATTCAGAACCGAAACGTTGCATAATTGTCTGTTTCTGCCTTTAATGACCAGATGTGAATAACTTTTATTCATTTTATTCAATTCACATGTAAAATAACACATTAAAAATAATATAAACGGCACGTTTCAGAGTTGTGGATACTCTAAGTATCGCCCTGGTAAAATACCACCATTCAGAATTGAAACGTTACTTGAAATGGCTTAAGTCGTTTTTGGTGACCAAATTTGAATAGCTAGGTACTTTTTAACCCACCTTCTCCCTATCTCCTTCCCTTCCCAAGTCTCTACTATCTTTAACATCACAACATACCTAAAATGGGGATGCCTTAGTCTCACTAGCTTTTGTGCGGTATTCACTTTAAAAAACATTTGAAACAAAGGTAATTCCCGGCATTGTTCTTTTCTGTCTCGTTTTTGTTGCATTCAGCCTCACAGCCTACCCCAATTGAGGATGCTACAGTCTCTTGGCAACGGGCATTTGAAACTCTGGTGCGGTATTAGCTTGAAAAGGTTTTTTTATATTAGAGAGTGTAACTTCAGAAAAAGAAACCATCGTCACCTTTACGAACCAAAATATCTAGCAGAACTTAATGAGAATAAAAAATAAATCCTTAGCGTAGTAAGTAATTTATATTTATTTGATAATTATTTCTTCTCATTACTCTTTTTCAGTAACATTCTTAAGTTCACCTCCGAAAATGGATCCCTCAATAATGTCTGATGTTTTTTTACATCGAAAGGGGATTGTGACTAGCTTAGAAGGTTTTAATGGGGATTCCGTTTCCTTCCGCATGGTTGTCCCCAAATCATTCTACCATGCGTCTATTGACAGTCAGCCCGAGTAGCCGCTATTGCCATTGCGTGATCTGGTATCGAGGTGACCTGGTATCAAACCTAGTATTAAAATGGTCTAGTATCAAAGTGACTTGGTATCAAACTGACCTAATATCAAGGTGAGCTGATATCAATGTGACCTGGTATTATGGGGACCTGGTGTCGAGGTGACATAGTATCAAATTGACCAAGTACCAAACTGACCTAGTATCAAAGCGACTTAATATTAAAGTGACCCAGTAAAAAAGTGACTTGTTATCTAAGTGACCTGGTAGTATCGAAATAACCTGGAATTGAGATGACCTGGTATCTGGATGACCTAGTTTCAAACTGATGCAATATAAAACTGAACTGGTATAAAAGTGACCTAGTATTTAAGTGAGCTGAAATCAAAATGACCTGTGTCAAAGTGACCTAGGATCAAACTGACCTGGTATTAACCTGACCTAGCAGCAAAGCAACGAAACAGAAAAGTGACCTTGTATCAAATAGACTTGGTATCGAAGTGACTTGTAATCAAAGTGACCTAGTATCAAGGTGACCTAGCATTGTGGTGACTTGGAATCGAGGCGACCTAGTTTCAAACTGACCTGGTATCAAACAGGCGTAGTATTGAAGTGACCTACTATCAAAGTGACCTGGTATCAAAATGACCTGGTATCAAAGCAACGTGCCTCTAATTGGGTCCTCTCCCAAAGCCATCAAGTTATGCTAGGTCTGGCGAAAGCTAACCACCCGGAGAAGACCAGGGTCTCAGAACTGCTAAATGTAGTCGAACTTTTTGAGATAATGGCGCTGCCTGCCGGAGCGCCCATAATATTGTGCACATAGATGAAATATGCATATATAGCCACATCGTGTTCTGTTACGTGTGTCACTTATGAGAGAAAAAAGGACAGATTACAACAGATACTCGTATATTATTGGTTTACCTACGTATGGGTCTACTTCTGGTCTTATTTCCTGCCCAATCAGTGTAGGTATTTATTGCTGACTTTTTAATTCTTGCTTCTTTTACATTCATACATACATACTCCTCTGTTCAATCGAGATTATCATGCCTTCCTCGAGCGTCCACGACTTCCTCCATCAACTTGCTTACCGTTATATACAAACTCCTGATTCTCTTTTTATTCGTCCGTCGATGGTACATACTCTTAAAATATAAACCTCGCTTTTCTTAATGTTTTTATTCGATTACATCTGCCTGAGCTAGTAGGACTATGGCATCCCCAATTGAGGTGTGTTGTGAGGTTTAAGGTATTAAGGAGAGAAATAAATGGGGAAGAGAAATGTTGAGAAGTGTACCTGACTATTCAGATTTGGTCACCAAACACGGCCAAAGCCATTTTAAGCAACGTTTCGATTCTAAATGGTGGTCTTTCACCAGTGAGATACTAAGAGTACCTACCACACTGGAACGAGCCGCAAATATTCTATGTGCTATTTTATTACAGGAATATCTAAAATAACGTATTTAATTTGAATAAAATTTATTTTTCTCTCGCCGAGCCTCGAACTCTATTTTATTCTGAACTACGGTTTGCAGTCGAGCGCTTTGACCACTCGACCAGGCCATCAAATATACATGCCTGTTGGAAGGTGAAAATAGTCCGTTTAAAAATAAATAAGTGAAAATAACTTAGAGAGGCTTTTTAATCATAAATTCGTATTCAAATGGAATTCCACCCCGAATTATCAGTTACACAATGAAAAATAAAATAGCAACATTTAACGATCCCAGTTAGGTAGTTAATAACCATTGCTAATTGCGAAAATAAAAAAAATTGTCAAAAGAAGCTAAGCTAGCAATCCACAATGGAGTGCTTCTATCAACCCTACTTTATGGCAGTGAGGCATGGAACTGACAGAGAAAGTAGACTGAATGCTGTAGAAATGAGACCCCTGAGGTGTGTGTGTAGTAAAACCAGTATGACCGTTCTAAAATTGTGGATATCTGGAAAAATTCCAAGGCTGACATGTAGACGTAATGAATAGGATTAAAAAAGGGACGCTTAAGTGGTTTGGGCATGTAGAGCGAATGAACGAAGAAAGGAGTGTGAAAATAATATATTATGTGAAAGGGAATGGAAGAACAAGTCGAGGAAGACATGGCACGATCAAGTGTATCAAATACTTGAGTCGGGCCATGTTAGGAGTCAGAAAAACAGAAGAGTATGTTTGAGACGACGCATGAATGTGAATGAAACAAGGAGTGTGTGTCAAGACAGAGTGTATTGTATGGCAGTCCGTTCTCTCTGCCTACCCCTGCGGCGTAACGGCGCCATGGTCGGTTAGTTAATTTAGTTTCTAATTGAGACTCGTTTGATAATTCCATATTAAATATGTAGTTAAAATTAAAGTGTGTTAGTTGGGGATTGTTGAGAACACACTCCCACTTGCCGCATGACGTACGTGACCCCGGAGTTTGTTCCAAATTTGAATACACAAACTCTCATACTACATTACGGGGAGATATTCCTCGAATGTTCCAGGCCAGTTGAGCTCCCGCCGAATTTATTCTGTCTTCTTATTGCTTTTTGTACCTCCACAGTACCTAATGCGTTCCTCGTCTCTAAGTTATATTATTACCTTCAACATTTATGCTTCCCCTTCCTCACAGTGTATTCGGATATACGTGTGTGTGGTTTACATGCAACACAAATACTCACACAGATACGTATACATATTGCGATATACAAACATGTTTGTGGTTTACAAACAACCTGCAAATTCATTCAAAGCGGATTCATATAAACTAGCAGATAAAAACCCGCTCCCGCGTGGTTTAGTCACGACACAAACATCAAAAGGAACATAGTGAGTAAATCGTGAAGGACTATGATCGGAAGAAAATTTTAAAATTTTGCATGTATGAGCAATTTTTCCATCGAACGTAGCAGAAGACGGCTTACGATATTAATACTATCAGATATATGATACGCAGATAAGTGTAACTAACTAACCATCGCGCGATTTTCCTGCAAGGGTAGACAGAGAGGATGTTTCGGCATACAATTCTATCTCAGGACAAACTCCTTGCTCCATTCACATTCATACATACACTTCTTTTATTCTGACTCTTGACATGGCCTGACTCAGGTATTTGATTCACTTGATTGTGCTATGTCTTCCTCAGGCGTCCCGACTTCTTCTTCTATTTACTTTCGCGTCATTTTTTTTTCACACTGCTTTCTTAGTTGATCCGCTCTCCATGTCCAAACCATGTAAGTGTCCCTTTCTTGGTCCTATTCACTACGCACAATTTGGAACAAACTCCGGGGTCACGTACGTCATGCGGCAAGTGGGAGCGTGTTCTCAACAAAATGTGTTGGGAACGCCCCAAGAAGACATGGCACTGTTAAGTTAATTAAATCGGGTCATGTCAAAAATTAAAATAACAAAAGAGTGTATATGAGATGATGTATGAATGTAACAAAGACAAGAAGCGTGTGTCAGGATGATGTGAGGTGGTCTATTATATTTGATTACCCCTCCGAAAAAATGGCCTGATGGTTAGTAAGAAAGTTGTGTATTGCATTTTTTTTTCTTCTTAAATAGAAGTTTCGAGAAGGCTGTGATTCTCAAATTTTCAAAAGGGCGATCGATGGATCTACCATATAAGTGAAATACTCACTTGCTAATTTTAAAGTCAAGTTAGATTCTTAGAGATTAGTGAGTAAAGATTTTTTAAGGCGTAATTTAAAAAAAAACCTTTACTTTGACAAAGAAATCATTTAGGTGTAAAGGTAATTAAAAAAACATACTTTCAACGCTGCCAATTTTGGTGTAAATTTTTTAATTAATTTAAATTTTCAGTTTTTATTTATATCAAAACTAATTATGAAGCGGCATTTAAAAATAGGCAGTTCAAAGGCTGCTTATTACTGCTCCCTAATTCACAAAGGAACTTAATTGAAATGCTTGTAATTCAGTCATAGTTTTCAGACTTATTAATATTATGACGTCTGCGCAGCGTCTTTTGTCATTAATTTATTAGATGGCCTCTGTAGGTAAGCATGGAGGTGAAAAGTTTAGGAGAGACTATGGCGCCTTGATAATAATCACCTCTTGTACGCTTATGGGATAATTAACTTCTTCTGCTTGTAAACTTAGATGTTTTAATCTTGATCAAATCCCTCTACCGTTCTACACATTCAGAAGGCCCACTTTGAAATTCGCTCCCATGCCTTAAATCAATAAATAAAAAACTTTGATAATTTTAATAAAAACCGACTAAAATTTTCCCAATGGCATGCCCTCTGTGTGCATAAGTCAAAGGTGTGATTTCATGGGCTGGCTTAAAGGTCTATTTTTTTTTTTTATTTGGGAAAACATACAGTTTTATATAGATGTTGACATTTTAAGTAATTACATTGTTGGATCAACCACTGAAGTTTCCGCTACAAACTATAAAAGCTAAAACATTTTATTTAAAAAAAAATTAAAGTGGAAGAAAAAAAAAAGATAATGTTTAAATAAACAACATTTATACAGAAAATTGAAAAATAATACAATAAAATTAAATTTGTGTTATATAATATTTTTAAAAGTATATATCATACACAGAAGAAGTTGAATAAAATAATATAAAATAATATCATAGAATGTAACCCAAGATGATTAATATAAAAAAGAAAATAAAAAAATAAAAACAAAAAACAAAAAAACAAAAAAAAACATAACACACTGTGTATAAATGAAAATAGAGACAAATAGTTTACATTATATTAGATCTGTAACGCACGGCAGTGGTAGGGAGTTAATAATTAACCTTGTTATTTTATTATATCCCGTATGCATTTATTGAACTGAACTGTGTATTTTGAACATGTTCTTTGGGAAAATAAATGTTGTGTGTTGTCTATTGTTAAAGATGTAATTTTACTTTGTATTTTTTTTTTAATTCCGTACTCTAATATCTGTTACCTGTTATAGAGCCAACTTTACCTCCCTCTTAACAATTGCCGAATGCCGGGGGGGTCACCCCCTAAGACTTATTCGCTTTTCAAAGGAAATTGACACTTCACTCCGAAGTAATGTATCAGTTTCCTACGTTGAGAACCTTAGTCACGAAGCTGGGATCGCGTGGAAAGAATATAATTTGATTAAATTCTTTTCAAAGTTCAAAGCCGAAAGGTTACATCATATCAATTTAATTCGTAGTTCGGAGGAAATTAACACTTCACTCTAATGTGAACATTTATTAACACTTTACTTTCCGGTTAAACATTTGACTACAAAGAAAGCGTTTAACATAAAACTACACGTTCCAGGATTGCTTTAATAATAATAACAAATGGTTTATTTCAGCAAATTAGAGCGACGGATGCATTTTTTTCTCTTAAGATAGATCACATTATTGTGTGTACTAATACAAAATATTAAATAAATATGCCCGATAAATATAACACGATTATTTCAAATATATTTTTCTGATGTAATTTTATAAATTAAAAATATTAGGTTTCAAAAATTAAACACGTAAACATACGAACATTAATGTTATGGCAAACGAATTTTCGAAATTGATGAATATCGTCTATTGTAATGATTTCCGCTTAATTTTTATTATATGGTTGGACGGCCCGGTACAAGAGAGATTTCTGTGTGCTTAATTTTTTCTCGTTGGCATTCATTGCCAACATTCATTTTGTAATTATTGTCCTGTGTCTGTGTTTCTTATAATTCAAATATATACTTTGCAATAAGTACATGATAATGTAAATAATAATATACTATTTGCAAAAAGCAAATAATAATAAAATAAGCAGTTATTAGTTAGTTAGTTAGCAATTATTATGCTGCTGGAAAGAGATAAATACTATCATTTTGGCTTTGAAAACAGGCTTTGAGGCAACACTCCGTACGTCAAAGGTCATGATGCTTCATTTTTTCAAAATTTGTGGTAAATACCGCACAGGAGTACTAACTACTACCAACCGTCTGGAGCCAGTGGAACTATGGAATCCCCAATCGAGGTATCTTGTGAGACTGAACGTACTGGGGAGGGGAAGCATATGGGGAAGAGCAAGGTTGAGAATTGCATGGCTATTCAGATTTAGTCACCAAACTCAGCTAAAGCCATTTCAAGCAATGTTTCGATTCTGAATGGTGGTCTCTGATCACTCCTCTGAAACGTGCAGTAAATATACAATATATAATTTGATGCAAAATCACGGATACTAATTGAATAAAAAATACTTGTGCTTGTCGGGATTTGAACGGGCGATCTTTGGTTCCTTAATGGAGCACTTTACCTCGGAGGCCAGAAAATGAAAATGTTAGTGGTGCAGATTAGTGGATCGGGATTTCAATGGTTTTCTCATCACTTAACCGAAGAAAGATCCCATTTTCCAATGAAAAAATCGATTTCGCCTTTAGACAATAAGTTAAGTTTTTTTGTATGAAGGAGAAAATACAGATACAGACATGAATAAATAAACAATATTAAACGTGATGTTTAGAGAATTTGCTTGTATCTAACTATTTATCTTGTGAGCAGCAATAGAGGAAGCAAGTAGGTAGATAGCGTAATACCTACATACAAATAAATGTGATATAATATAAAAGTGATGGTCAGTGTTGTTTAAATACAATAAGCAGTAAATATCATGTTATTATCGTATCCTTTACAGAATTAAGCCTTTTATATTTCTAGTTAAGACGAGGGATAAATCAAAAGGTAAAGCCTCAAAGGAATAATATACAAGAGGAAGCGGTGCTGTAGTCAGTTTTGATGAGTTTTGCCGAACTCGCGTAGACCTGGGCGTGGCTAAGACTAGGGCTAGGTTATTTATACATCCATTCATAGCACATGTCGACATAACGTTTTTGTTTACTCGTTTTACCACTTTTTCACAGTATTATTACACACAAAAATATGACATATAACTTAAAAAACCGTTGAGTTATGTCCATTTATGTCACAAATCAAAACATGTGGTCGGAGTCAACGGAGACGCGGGACACCAAGAACATTCTCACAATACTTTAAAGCGGTGTGATAATTTGGGAAATTTTCTTTTCTCTTTCACACGATGTGCGACGTAAAAACTCGGAGAAAGTGATTTATCCCAAATTTGTATAGGTTGGGTAAAAAAGAGCTCTCTCTCTCTCCATATATTGTTACTCCAAGGTAAAGCTGAGTACAGTACCCGCATAAAAACACATATAAGGAAAAACTGTATAAAAGTACACACTTTTTAAATCGAATTTGACATTTACAGGATTTTTTAGAAGAAGTTAACATTATTTAGTTGAGATATTTACTTTTCTTAAATACAAATAATTGCATCTACTCATATCGAATAGAGTAATTAATGATAGGAATAAAACATAATTACTCAGTGTGTAAAGTTGCAAGACGTCGCCCAACTTTTTCCCCCAGTCTGGGTGAGATTCATCGGAAAGAGATTTCGCAGCAGCCATCTATCTGAATAGTGATATATTACCTTATTTTTGAAGCGCTGATTACCTTTCGGAGACTTTGATTGATTTTTGCCATCAAACCTCTCCTTGATAATATCTCAGATAGAACCGTCGGCGTTGTGAGAACTGGCAGACAAAAAAGGAGAACTGAGTTAAGAAAGTGATGCATGTGAATTATATTATTGTAGCTATTCAGGTATGACGTAGGTACTACTCAAAACTTCAAATGTTCACATTTTCTGACGCTGATATTTTCTTTTGTTTATTGTTTAAAAGTTTATTTTGAAGAGCTCCATTTTAAGTTTTAGGTTTTTTATTTTTTTAAACAATAATTATCATTAATTCAAATTTAAAAAACGATTTTTGGTCAAAATATCTGCCAGGTTATTATTTTTACGCGTGACAGCTGTTTCGCCTTCTGAAGGCATTATCAAACAGACAGTTTCAGAGTTTAGACAGTTTGATAATGCCTTCAGAAGGCGAAACAGCTGTCACGCGTAAAAATAATTACCTAGCAGAACTTTTGACCAAATATCGATTTTTAAATTTGTAATAATAATAATTATTGCTAAAAAAATAAAATAAGAATCAGAATAACAGAAAAATATTTATGAAACTATAAATAATAATAATAATTTTATTCCAGAAGGTATGCAGGTATAGTGCAATGCAATACATTCCAGAATTAAAAATTTAAATAAAAAATAACGCAACCATAAATACAAAATAACAATACATAAAACAAAATTTAGAGTTGTGATAGATAATATGCAATAAATAAATCAATAAAAAAAAATTCAAAAGTATGAATGTGAATGAAGCAAAGAGTGTGTGGCAAGACAGAGTGTGTCGTATGGCTGTCCATCTTCTCTAACTACCCCTGCGTAGAAACCACCGATTGTAGCCGAAAACGATTTTTTTTTATTATTTTTTTTTAATGAAGTTTTTTCGGTTTTGGTGGGCCTACTAAAACTGAAAAATCTTAATACGAAAAAAAATATTGAAAAAATACATTTTTTGCTACAACAACACCAACAACTTCGTATTTTTCAAAAGTCACGAGCCGCTCCTGCCCATATCTGAACATTTTTTCGTGATTTATGATAACGATCATGACTTCAGACATTTTTAATTTGCATGCATGGTAGTTATATATATTATTTTCTCGTTGTTTTATTAGGTTAGGTTATTTAGTGTGAAACGCTCTTGAGGTGAACTATCACAAAACTGCGCTACGTACATTATTTAGAATGGAGCGTCTTTTAGAGCGTCTCGGTAACTTACCATAAATAAATAATTCCATCGCGTGTGGTGATGCGTACTCTAAATGTTGTGAGAGCCTACGTCAAGGTCGCTTCGGGACGATGATCGATTGGTTGCGCTGTTAAAACCTGGAAATATTTTCCATTCTTTTCAAAACGAGACCTGGAAACTTCAAGAGCAGGGTTAATTGCCCGTCTGGATCGCGCGACAGCCTCCCCACAAACAAATAAGTGGTATTAAACTCCAGTCGGAGCTGCCTAGAAAATATCTTAAATAGATCAACGCTTTTAATATTCGATAACAATCTTCCAGGGAATTGCAAAAACTCAACAACCCCCATCTTATCATTTCCATATCGTAATATCCAATATTTAAACTTCCCTTTTTATTCATCTGCAGCTCCAAGTATCAAAGCCATACTAAATAAGTAATTGGAATATGATTCGTTTTAATTAATTTATTTATCTGTATAAAAATAAACAAAACAGAAAAAGGGTAGTTGTGAAGCATTCAAATCTGCTGATTAAAATTCATTTCGAATACCAGTTCAAAAAGGTTGTCTTTCACCATTGATAATCCAAAGATTTTTATACGCTGGAATGATTATTCGGAAATTGGTCCCAGCTGCTATAAGACTATGCATCCCCAATTGGAGAGTGTTGTGAGACTGTGGTGGAGGTGAAGAAGAGGAAGGTTGGGAATAACATAACTATTCAAATCTGGTCACCAAATACGGCTAAAGCCATGTCGAGGAACGTTTCGATTCTGAATGATGGTCTTTCACCGGGGCGATACTGAGAGTATCTACCAGTCTGATGTGCACCGTTTTGAAAGAAACTGATGTCACCGATTTACGTAAGACCTTTTGACACCTAGGCCCCAGACAGGCTGATGAAATTGTTCATCCTCTCGAGAAAGAATTTCGGTACTTGAAAATATTTGAACTATTTCAGCGGAAGTAAGGCAGAACTGCGCTTACTTCGAGCACACGTGCACGTCCACGAGACATTTCTATCGGTTTATATATTCAGCGCAATGCAGTATTTAAGTTATAAAGGCGTTTGGTAAACGCTCTATTATTATATGTCATATTGGATTGAGAGCCAGCTGGTCCATTGAACTTCTGGAGGGTGAGCAGGAGCAACTTAACCGTATTTTGTTTACGGAAACGTAGAGGGAATAAAATGAGGCTTATAGGTTTTATTAACTCGAACGAAGCTTAAGCCGAAATATTTGTTTTTATAGTAATTATTTGCTATCTTTACAAACAACCAGCTAACAAACTATCACGCCGTTCCTCCTCGCAAGGGTTGGCAGAGAGAACGGACAGCCATACAACTATGTCTTGGCACACACTCCTTATTTCGTTCACATTCATACATACTCTTCTGTTATTCTGACTTTTCACGTGACCCGATTCAAGTATTTGATTGAAAAATAGTATTAAGGATACAGGTGATGCACTTTGAATATAACAGTACATCATATTTATCATTTAAAATAGGATAAAATGATTAATACATGTGGACAAGCTTCAAATTCCATATAAAACACATGAGGGTACCCGGGTACCCTTTCAGTCATCGGAAGGTGTAAGTTTTACTAAAGCATTTTTCGTTCGCATAACACCCTTCACATATCCAACGGTTGTGTTTAATTGTTCATTTTCACTATTGCGAAAAAGTCAGGAAGTTTCAGCCGGTTAGACTTGCTGGAACTGTTGGATTTCAAATAGACAACTTGTTAGGTTCTCACCTTTTTGTTTATCATCCAGTCCTTACCTATCCCGCCAATTTTCCTTTCGGTTTATTATTTAACAACATTGCAAAAAAAAAGAAGAAGAAGACGTTGTTGGTGATCGTCGTGATCATTCGTCACATCGTCATTGATCGTCGCAGGTTGTGTCGTTGATCACAACATAGTGCTCAAGAAGAATTCAACATTTCAAGAATTATAAAACATCTCATTCATCGGTGAGTGAATTGGCTTAAATCCTCATTCTACCCACAATATACAATCGAACCTTCCATCAAATAGTCTTCGTTATTTCGTAATACAGTCCATTCTAATTCAAAATTCATTCGAAGCTGAAACGCATTCGGTGTTTATCGTAGCTTCGGGTGCAACAGGAACATAAAAAAAAAATATGTTGAAAACCGAAAAGGGTTCCCGGGTACCCTCTCAGTCACACGAAGGTTAATCTCGCGGTATGAAAAATAATGTATTTAAAAAACGTTGGTTGTTTTTAAAGGAAGCCATGCATACTTTCTAAATATTGGTTCACGCTCTGCTGAGTAGTGCTAATCCAGTTTGCCGGTAATCAGATTGGCTCCGGTCCCGGCGCCTCATATTTACACTAACGACCTGCGGTGATTGAATCGCGGGGCGGAGTAAAAACACTTAGGTACTTTGCACGCAGTTACATAATGACTTCATACGCTACTGAACATTTTCCGACCAAGTTATTGCACATCATTATCTATTACATAATACATGAAACGAAAGCCTCCCGAGGCTCCGTGGGTCGTGTGGGGTCGTTAATCGGCACTTTCGCCTCTCCCTCTTTTCCCCTTTCCACCCCCCTGACAAAGGATCCATTAACATTAACAGTGGTAAAATTTCCTCCACGGATACCAGGGATTTTAGGTAAAGCGTTCAAGTGCTCGTGAATTAAACACTAAACTTAAAGAGGACATTAAAAACAATTTTATTTTATGTTCTAGCAGAAGAAAGATTACTTAACTTGTATTCCGCTGAGCCCTCCCTTAATAAACACCTTGCGTAATGCCTTTTACTTATTAAAGACAGGGTGACATTGCGTAGAGAAATGTCTGGTCTTGTGTCTTGGTTCTCCGTCGCGAGGTCTTTCAGCGAAACAATTATAATTACCCAGCTGCAGACATACATTTAAACAAAGGACATGGAAAGCGACGAACCGACTTTGCCATAATGTTACGCGTAAATCTGGTTCTAAAGCATTGTGACCAATTAAACTTGACGCATGTTCTTGATTCTTTAACGAAAACCGTTTCAACGTATCCGAGTTCAATTCAATGCGGATTCATATAAAAAATTTCAGTGTGCGAGTGTGATTAAAAAATTTGAGAACGTAGTAGAAAGAATAAGCTTAATATTATTTTTTTAATAATATTGTTATTATTTTTTGTTCTGCTATTTTTTTGTTTTTTTTTTTTTTTTGGTTACAGCTGTTTCTGCGTTTAAGGCCATTATCAAACTGTGGTAACGTGATATGATTTTGGCTCCTAATTTCATTATTAATTATCTTAAAATACAAATTAACAATTACGGCATAAAACAAATTGTTTTGAATTATTCGGTTTTTTAAATAACTTAATTACTAATCGTCACGCCGTTTCTCCGCAGGGGTAGGTAAAGTAAGTAATAAGTATATCAAATACTTGAATCGGGTCGTGTGAATAGTCAGAACAGTCAGTAGGCGAGACGAATCGGAATAACAAAAGTGTGCCAAGTAGCGGCAGTCCGTCAGTTGGACTGCCATATAACTTGGACTTGGCACACACTTCTTGCTTCATTCACATTCATACATCGTCTCATACATACTGTTCTGTTATTCTGACTATTCACACGACCCGATTCAAGTATTTGATATACTTAATCGTGTCATGCCTTTCTCGGGCGTCTTCGAATTCTTCTTCTATTCATATTGCATCGTTTATTTTTTTTGCACTCCTTTCTTCGTTCGTTCGTTCTACGTGCCCAAACCGTCTAAGCGTCACTTTCTTGATCCTATTCATTACGCTCACATCAGCCTTGCATTATTTTCGGATGTTTACATTTTTAATACGGTCGGTTTATTAAAATACAAAATAAATTAAAATGGAGTTCTACAATACTATAAATAAAAAAAACCGTAATCATCTGACGGTCTGCGTCGTCGAGTGGTAAGACGCTTGATAACGAATCCAAAAGTCACGGATTCAAGCCTGGCGTGCAAACATAAATTTTATTTAACGAATATGTCTCACAACACATTAAATTCGTATAAATTAATTTTATAGTATATATATGGCAGCTTCCCGAGTGGTAAATATTCCGAGTATCGCCCCGGTGAAAGACCACAATGAAACGTTGCTTGAAATGTCTTTAGAAGTGTTTAGTGACCAGATCTGAATAGCCGGGTACTTCTCAATCTTCCTCTTGACCATCGCCTTCCCATACCATTTATATAAAATATTTATCGTTCTTTTGTTACTTGTTATATTTACACTGCTTGAATTTTTAGAATCGTTAACTTATAATACTCTAATATTAATTTTGAGATGTACCAATATGTTAACAGGCCTTAAAATAATTTAATTTTCTTTGCTTTAACATTTTTTTAATATGAATTCATACGTTTTATCTGGATTCTTAGACCCTACGTTTCTAGCAAATTGTTTTTTTTTAATCTGTTGACTATACCCATATCTAAACCTTTTTCTTTCGTGATTTATTATAACGATCATGATTTTAGATAGTTTTAATTTTAATACATTTTATTTTCTCTTTGTTAGTTAGTCGTATTAGCTTAATCAGTGTAGTATGAAGCGCACTTGAGGCGAAATGTCACAAAACTGCGCTACATAAGTTCACTGTTATTATTATTCAACCTCACAACATACCCCGATTGGGAATGCCATAGTCTCACTAGCTCCAGACGGTTGGGAGCAGTTGGGGAATGTTTTGCAGTAATCTCTATAATTCTAATTTTTTAAAAGCTCAAAAGTCACATTATTAAATAAGATCTAACATTTACGTATTTTAAGAACATTCATTTTGTATATGATACTACTTGACTGACTCCGCTGATGATACAATTTGCGAAATACGGATTACCCTAAACGGCTCGCGGCCCTCTTCTCCGTCACAAATCTTACAATTCTTTCCCGGCATTTAATCCGATATAATGTTGAATGCGAAGTTAATTCCGCGTGAGCCATAAGCTATGGCGCGTTGTGCGGACATTTAATTATTTTATTTTAATATCAAAATTCGATTTACGTTATTCCGCCTCTTTTGTGCTTTTGTCGGAGAGATGCTTTAAACGTTGAAATATAGGACGAGATCAAATTGTAATTACATATAAATATTTTTTATTTTTTATTTGAATACCGCATAAGAGTCTCAACTACTCCCAACCGTCTAGAGCCAGTGGGTCTGTGGCATCCCCAAAATAGGGTATATTGTGAGGCTGAAAGTAGTGGGGAGGGGAAGGATATGGGAAGAGAAAGGTTGGGAAGTACCTGGATATTCAGATCTGGTCACCAAACACGGCTTTCGGCCATTAGCAACGTTTCGATTTCAAGTAGTGGTCCTTTACTAGGGCGATACGTAAAGCATCTACCATTCTGGAACGTGCCGCAAATGTATTAAACATATTTTTTTCCTCAATTAGTTTGCGGTATGCCTGATTTTGGCACTTTTTTGACCAGTTAATAGCTGAGTAGACAAACGCGCCGGATTCCAAGCAACATTTCAATTCTGAATGGTGCTCTACCTCTAGTTTATACCACTCTGGAATGTGCCGTAAATATTTATTATTTTTATATGAATTAAATGTGTTATGACACATATTAATTATATAAAAGTTATTGGCGCACGCCGGGTTTGAACCCGCGACCTTCGGATTCGTAGTCGAGCGTCTTACTTCTTGACCATGGAGGCCGTTTATTACTGTTAAAGCAAGTCGGATAACTAAAATAATAGAGTAAAGTAAATATTATGATACTTTTTTAGATGACCCCATTTTGAAATGTAAGAATCAATGTGCAAATACTTTTTGTTAGTAGACACTAGACAGATTTCTTCATTTAAATGAGCTAAAGCCACACTTCAGTCAAACATGAGTTAAATATGCAGTTTTAACTTTTTTTTACTTCCCAACCTTCTTCTTTCATATCTCCTTCCCCTTCCCCTTCTCACTACCTTCAGCCTCACAACACGATCAATGATGCCACAGTTCCACTGGTTGGGAGCAGTTGTTGTGCGGTATTCACTATAATTTAAAAAACATAAGTAAAGAAAGTCTGGATCAGGTTTTTTTTTCCGCATCAAATGCTCTGACTCTCGTTTGATACTAAAGACTTTTGTGGCCCTTCAGCCATCTAAAATATATTTACCGTTTGGGAGAATGCTCTACTCGAGCGACACTACATTGGGTTTTTTTAGCTCTTTGTCTCTTCAGGTAACTCAGTGAGAGCATTGAGTTACCTAACTTAACTTTTTTTTTCAAAATCCAACCAGGTACTGAAAATTTACGAATTTGCTTGTAAAACAAAAAAAAGCTTTAAAGTGCTCTGGTGCAAGCTTACCAAAATGACGCTTGAGCCCTTTTACCTCTCCGGCTACGATATTAAGTGTTGTATAATATATATTGTAAAATTACAGATTTTTTATGATTTAAAGATGAATTTTCCACGTAGGGTTTTACAAAATATTTTAGAGATTAACTTTAAGGATCCACGGTATTAAAAAAAAATCCGGAATTTTATTAAACTCTACGGACTTTCTTTCCGGCCCTCGTCGCACGTAGAAAATTGTGTAATTGACATTTTTTGAGCTTAGCAACAGGGGATAAACGTAGGGTATGTCAATTTTTTTGAACGAATTATATCTGAAATGTTACGTCTAGGAAATAAAACAAGAACTGCTTTGGAATATTAACTTTTTTTTAAATCTTCCGCTCTCTCAAACGCCCCGAATCTCGAAAAAAATAAAGAATAATTATATTGCTTCTTATTTGAAAACTATGTTTCTTTGTAACACAAGCTTAAATTAATTTTTATCATTAGAAGTGACTCTAAAAGAAGACTGAAATTATTAAGACATCTGAAAAAAACTAGTCTTTCTCCACCACTAGCACACTTAAATTTATTTTTTGATAGCATTATTTTGTGCTTGAAATTATCTTTAATGTCTCAAATCTTCCTCTTTGCTCTTTTATTATTCGGAAACTGAAATTTAAAACTGTGTTTATTTGTTTACACAACCTTAAATTAAAGTTTATCATTAGAAGTGACTCTACAAGAAGACTGAAATTATCAAGACATCCAAAAAAACTAGTATTTCTCCACCACTAGCACACTTAAATGTATTTTTTGATAGCATTATTTTGTGCTTGAAATTATCATTACTGTCTCAAATCTTCCTCTTTGCTCTTTTATTATTCGGAAACCGAAATTTAAAACTATTTTTATTTGTTTACACAACCTTAAGTTTATCAATAGAAGTGACTCTACAAGAACACTGAAATTATTAAAACAACTGCGAAAATCTAGTCTTTCTCCACCACTAACAAGCACACTTAAATTTATTTTTTGATAGAATTATGTTATGCTTGAAATTGTGTTTAGTGTCTCAAATCTTTCTCTTCGCTGTTTTATTATTCGGAAACCATTGTAGGCTTACTATTTGGCGTAAAGGATGTAAATAAATTAAATAAAGTCTATTCACAGAGGTTGAAGATCATTTGACACTAGTGCGGAAGTCAGAATCAGTTTATCTCGGATAACAAAAAACAAAATTCGTCAAATTAAGAAAAAATGTTGATTGTGACAGTTTGATTGAATCATTTCGTGAATGGACAAGTGGTTTAGGAGGCCGCAGCAATAAATTTTATTTTAGCTACACGGCAATGCATTACCACTGCGACATCTGTTATCTTCGTTTGATCGATCTGCAGCTTTCTCGGGATAAATGAGAAAAAAATCAATACAAACAAACTCTATCCATCAATTTACTTAAGTCAGTAAATATATAAAGCTTTTTTTCACACTTTGTGGTTTGACATATTTGATGAAAATGAAATAATAACTTTGTATCGGACCACAGAATATTTTTCTTACTGTTCTCTGTGGCATGGAACTGGCAGAGGAAGGATGAAAGTAGACTGAATGCTGTGGAAATGAGATCTTTGAGACGGATGTGCGGTAAAACCATGTATGACCGTATTACAAATGTGGATATCCGGAAAGAATGCAAGGCTGATATGAGCGTAATGGATAGGATTAAGAAAGGGACGCTTAGATGGTTTGGGCATGTAGAGCGAATGAACGAAGAAAGGAGTGTGAAAAGAATATATGATGCGAAAGTGAATGGAAGAAGAAGTCGAGGACGCCCGAGAAAGACATGGCACGATCAAGTAAATCAAATACTTGAATCGGGTCATGTGAAGAGTCAGAATATGTATGAGACGATGTATGAATGTAAATGAAGCAAGAAGTGTGTGCCAAGACAGAGTTGTATGGCGGTCCGTCCTCTCTGCCTACCCCTGCGGGGAAACGGCGTGATGGTTGGTTAGTTAGTTAGTTAGTTCTGTTCTCTAAGTTTATTTTATATTTGGTTCTCATTCTGTATGCAACAGTATACTCGTATATAACCACAAACATGTTTTTTCTAGTTTAAATTTGTACCCTGATGATGGTTAACCGAAACCGGTCGGTCATAAAAAAATAAATAAAATAAGCGGTCTTATAGAAGGTAATTAGTTTATTTTCATTAAATATATTAAGATTTATATTTGATATTTTGATACAAGTACAACCTGCCTTAGAGAAGTGTTAAATACATTAAGGTTGTGTGAATATGAAAGATCAAACATGGTTAAATAAGTATTAATAACATAAGTTTATGTTTATCTTTATTTTAAATCTTACCAGAATTTTATTTTTGTATAAATATGTTTTCGCCTTTTTCAGCTGGCGTTTTTGTAAATTTTTTTACCACATTAAATTATGATGTCATTCTGTGCTTACGTAAATAAAACCGATTTGAAAGTCTTTATAATTCAGAATAAATATACAAAAAAACTCTAAAAAATATAGCAGTTTCTCAAACTTTTTGTAAATCGTTAAGCAAACAAATGGCTTTGTGTAAGTTTCAACAGTGTCCTTCTTGTTCCATTCCATATTTTTTTATTATGAACTGAACTTCGAATATTGCTGTAGAATTTAGTTCAGTACAGTTCTATTTTTTTATTAAATGGTTCAATTATGTGTGCGAAAGGAAGAACGGAATGAGTACAAAAAAAGTTAGTCAAGGATATAGAATTATTCCTTAGAAATATACTTATCTAGCAAGGTTAAGTGAGATTTGTTGGAAAATAAAATAATGAGCTGTTATTTAAAAAAAAACACATGACATTTGACATGATTAAATAAAATGAAAAAAAAAAAATTCCTTAATTTTTTTGCGTACATAGAATTGTCCGTGGGCACTGTTGAAGGTAATTCCACCGAAAACTTAACTTTTACCAATTTAACCCCTCTTTATTTAACGACCGGTCGGTAGCTGAGTGGACAAACGCGTCGGATTCCCAACCGGGCGTCGTGCATTCAATTCCTCTGCTGGCTAAGTCCTCCATCATTACACAAGCAACATCTTCCGCTTCTTATGATGGCAGTAGGAGTTTTTCAAATGCTGTTAGGTTATTCGTAACCCGAGAATGTTTGTCTTTCTTTAAAAAAAAAAAGTTTTTATCAGCTACAAAATATGTTAAATTGTAAAATATATGTCAAAACGCCATATTATTATTTTTTTCCATAATCATCGTTAATTTGAGGTTCAACGGGTATGATTAATTTTGTCCTCTCGAGTAGGTACTGAAAAATTGACAACTTTTATCAAAACCACCTCAACCCAGGTCAAGACACTAGTCAAGTTAACCTCCTATTTATATAAGTTCCACCTATAGAATTTAAGACATTCAAGGTGTTTTAATGAAATAGTTATATTAGGTATAATGGCTTACAACATAATTCTATAGAGGGTCAACTTGATTAAGTGTCCTGGCCTTGGTTGAGGTGTTTTTGGGTTTGTACGCTGTTTAATTAAAACACAAAACCAGCTTAAAATCTGATATTAATCTGAATTAACATGCCATTTCCTACGCATCTGCTCCTGTATGCACGGTAGACGGGAAACACTAGAAATGGTACGTTTTGCTCAAAGGAAAAAAGTCTGGAATTAAAATCCTATCACGAAACTAAGATCACCTGCATTGAGCGCTGCACGATGAACTCACCGTGTTTTTTTTGACGTGTGCTTCAAAAATAACGTTTACAAAGCTCGACATATCGCATCTACTCTTCCTACCTCTTCGGAGAAACGGCGTTATGATCAGTTATTTGCTGTACCATGGGATACGGGTTTTGCTTCCATTCGCCCACATACAACCGCCTTCGTGGTCGAGTGATTACTACGAAGCACATTCGATTCATATAAAACGAAATATAATAAATTATTACTGACGGCCTCGCTCGGCTATGAATCCAGAGGTGGCGGGTTCAAACCCAACGTTTGCAAATATATTTCTTTATCGAAGGAAGCAATCACTTTGTAGCTTGACATTATAATTTAAATAAAAAATATTTTTCTTTTAAGCCACTTTCTTTATACACATATAACAATTCGACCGGTTTCGGTTAAACTTAACCTTCTTCAGGAACGTATATATATAAACTGATAGTTTATATATATACGTTCCTGAAGAAGGTTAAGTTTAACCGAAACCGGTCGAATTTTTATATGTGTATAAATAAAGTGGCTTAAAACTAAAATATTTTTTATTTTAATCAAATATATTTCATTTAATTATTATGTTTCATAGCACATTTAATGAATATAAAAATATTGTATAGTGCGTTTGTAACACGTTCCACAGTGGCAGATACTCTAAGTATCGCCCTGGTGAAAGACCACCGTTCAGAACCGATACGTTACTTGAAATGGCTTAAGCCGTGTTTGGTGACCAGATCTGAATTGCAGCTTAATAACCTTCTATTTCCCCATCTCCTTCCTCTCCCCTGTACCTTCAACCTCAGAACATTCCCCGACTGGGAATGCCATAGTCTCAGAAGATGGGGAAGAGGAAAGTTGAGACGTGGTCTTTCACCAGGACGACACTTAGAGTATCTACCACTGTGGAACGTGTCACAAACACACTTTACATTATTTTCATTTTAATTAAATATTTTATGAAACATATTAATTTAATAAAATATATTTGCCCACGCCGGGTTCAAACCCGTTACCTCGGAATTCGTAGCCGAGCGAGGCCGTCAGACGTTCAACCGGCTATAGACGATTGGGAGCTCAAAGCAATAATATACAAGAGAGAGCGCTGCTGTAGTCAGTTTTTATGAGCTTTGCCCGACTCGACTAGACCTGGGCGTGGCTAGGACTAGGTCTACGATATTTATACATCTATTCATAGCAAATGTCGGTATAATGTTTTTGTTTATTCGTATAATCACTTTTTCACAGTATTGTTATAAACAAAAATACAGCACATAACTTAAGAAACCGTTGAGTTATGTCGCATATCAAAACTTGTGGGCGAAGTCAACGGAGACTCGGGAAACGAAGAACACTCTTAAATTACTTTAAAGCGGTGTGATAATTTGAGAAATTTTGTTGTCTCTTTCGTATACATCCATTCATATCACATACCGATATAATGTTTTTGTTTATTCGTATAAACCACTTTTTCACCGAATTGTTATGAACAAAAATTTAGCATATAACCTAAAAAACCGCTTAGTTGTGACAAGTTTAGTGGCACAATAAAAAATGTGAGCAGTGCCCCGCGGTGACCCAGGCGACCAAGATCATCGTGACAGTACATAGAAGCGGTGTATTATATTTGTTGTCTCTTTTTCTCTCATGATAAACGGCGTAAAAACCCGGAAAACGTCATTTATTCCAAGTTTGTATAGGTTAGGTAAAAATAATTAGCTCTCTCTCCATTAAATGTTACTCCAAGGTTGGAAGCAGTCGATACTCTTGTGCGGTAATAGCTATAATTTTTTTTTATTATTCAATGTCAAACAACCAAATGATATGTTTCCTCCAAAAATCTTTTTAAACTTGATACTTTGACTTGTGTTTGCAATAGGTATCCAACATAGATCCATTTCCTCGAGATCGCCGTGGAACTCTCCTCGGAATGGAGCCATCTAATTTTGCTTTAACTTTATTACCGAGTTTAAATAAATGGGCCCTCAAAGCCCCGCTATCAGGGCTCGGCCCGGGCGCCGGTCCTGAGCGCCCCCTCCGCGCCGATGGCATTTTTGTCTCGCAAACGTCATCAATAACGCGCGGAGTGATCTGCCGGCGACTGCGCCATCCATTACGGCCCCCGCCGGCGGGTAAGCCTCGCGACGCTCCCGGCGGCGGCGTCGGCGTCGGCGGCGTCTGCAGCGGCCTTTGATCAACCGGGAGATCGCTGAAAGCACAGGTGAAAAATCGTGACCGACAGACTCGAGACGATGCCTTCGTCAGTGTATTTAAAAAAAATTAAAAATTATTTACTTATTTGGGTTACCAACAGTTTATGAATAGTATGAATATGACCATTTATAGGTTTCCACTTGGGTAAGAATCCGAGGCTGATGTAAGCGTTTTGTAAATAGGAAGAAAGAGACGCCGCTATGGTTTGGGCAAGAGGGGCGAATGAACGAAGAAAGGAGTGAGAAAATAATATATGATACGAAAGTGAATGGATGAAAAAGCCAGGGACGCCTGAGGAAGACATGACGCGATTACGTGAATATAATACTTGAATAGGGTCATGGGAAGAGTCAGCATAACAGAAAAGTATGAATTTATGTATGCTAAAGCACCATTTTGGGAAGCTTACACCATTGCACTTTAAAGTTAGTTTATGTTGTCCATTTGAGAAGTTAACTCAGGTAACTTAATGCTCTCACTGAGTTGCCTGAAGCGAAAAAAAGCTAAAATGTCCCAATCTTGAATCGCTTGAGTCAAGCCTTTTCACAAACGGTAAATATATATTTTAGATGTCTGAAGGGCCACAAAAGTCTTTAGAATCAAACGAGAGTCAGAGCTTTCGAGGCAGAATTTTTTTTTTATTAAACCTGCATATTCAACTATTTTTGACCAAAGTTTCGCTTAAGCCCTTTTGGCTCTTTGCCAACTATATATTATAGCTACCTCAGAGCAATAATATACAGGATGGAGCGCTTCTGTAGTCAGAATTGATGATTGGTGTGACTAGTGCTAGGGCTATAGTATTTATAAATCCATCCATAGCGCATGTTGACATAATGATTTTGTTTATTTGTATGATCACTTTTAAACAGTATTGTTTTAAACAAAACGTAGGATATAACCTAAAAAACTGTTGAGTTATGTCCTATTATGTCGCATAACAAAACGTATTGGGCGGAGTCGCCTGAGATGCGGGAGACGGAAAACGTGTTTACATACCGAATGGTGGTGCTTTATTATGTGAGAACTTGTCTCGTCTCTTTCCCTCTCACGTTTTACAACCCCGAAAAACCCGGAGAAAGTAATTTATACTTATTTGTATAGGTAGGGTAAAAATATTTAACTCTCTATCCATATATATTCTTGCTCTGAGATTGTTACATTTGTATGGTATTTGATTTACCATTATTATATTTTTCAATGTATTGTTTGGAACATATGAGATTGCACCACCCATAAATATTTAGAAAAAATATGTATTATGATGAATAAATAAAAATAATTAACTACATATTTTCCCCTCAAAAGAAAAAAATCACAATACAGAGTGGTAGATACTCTAAGTATCGCGTTGGTGAAAGACCACCATTCAGAATCGAAACGTTGCTTGAAATTACTTTAGCCGTGTTTAGTGACCAGATCTAATAGCCAGGTACTTTTCAACCTTCTTACTCCTCATAACCTTCCCCTCTCCACTACATTCAGCCTCACAACATACCCTGATCGGGGATGCCATAGTCTCACTCTAGACGGTTGGGTTGGGAGCAGTTGAGACTCTCGTGCGGTGTTCACTATAAGCAATATTCGGTAAAATACTGCAATTTGATTTTTGTAATTTACAAAAATTACGTTTTTGATAAGATCTGAATAGCCCGTAACTTACCCATTCCCATGTTTTTACTCCCCGCCTCAAACGAATTTAGTTTCTATGCGTCCGCTGACCTTTGTGTGTGAATACAGGCACGAACATCAATCGTTCACATTCCCATATAAACCTTTACACCAGATTTCATATGAACTTCCTTCGGAAAAAGACCCTCTCGTTGTAATCACGGCCTCCGTCGGTCGATAGCGCCGGTCGGCAGCGCCGTCTCGCCGTGTGCCCCGCAGTGGTGCGCGCCTCCGCTAATGGCGTCTGCGGCCGCCCGCGATATCCGCAAGTCCTCTGGCGGCCGCCTCGCGACTCCCGCAGAACCTTGACAGACAGCCTGCCTAACTTGCCTTCCGATGGCCTGATTGATTTCATCACGGCTGGGTAGCGGTAATTGGTTGGCCTAGGGTAATTTAATAAGTAAATATCCCTCTATAGTATGTATGCGGAGTGAGTTAATGATAAATTTAAGAAAGTCCAAAGTCATGGTGTTTGAAAGAGAGAGTACAAAAAACGGCGTGCAATATACTAGTGAATGACGAATACCTGTAGAAATTGGATGAGTTTGTGTAATTGGGAAGCATTTTTTAAAGTGAATAAAATACTTTACAAGAGTCACAACTGCTCCCAACCGTATGGAGCCAGTTAGACTATGGTATCCCCGATGAGGATATGTTGTGAGGCTGAAGGTAGCGAGGAGGGGAAGGAGATGGGGAATAGAAAGGTTGGGAAGTACTTGGCTATTCAGGTCTGGTCACCAAACACGACTTAAGCCATTTCAAGCAACGTTTTGATTCTGAATGGTGGTATTTCACCAGGGCGATACTTAGAGTATCCATCACTCTGGAACATGCCAGAAATACTTTTTTCTATTATTTTATATGAATTAAATGTTTTGTGACATATATTGAATACTGGAATTAATTAAGGCTCTAAGTACCAAAAAATTAACAACTTTTTTTTTACAGAATCGTATTTTATGATGGAAATAAAATACGATTCCTTAAAAAAAAACAGTTTTTATTTTTTTGGTACTTAGAGCCTTAATTAATTCCAGTATTCTATTGATTAAATGAAAGTTTTTTGCGCACGCCGGGTTTGAATCTTTGGATTCGTAGTCGAGCGTCTTACCACTCGACCACGGAGGCCGTCCCATCAACGGAGTATTAAACCCTTCAGCTGTCCACAATGGAGTGCTTATTCCAACCCTGATGTATGGCAGTGAGGCATTAAACTGCCAGAGAAAGGATGAAAGTAGACTGAATGCTGAAGAAGTAAGATTCTTGAGGCGTATGTGCGGTAAAACCTTGTATGACCGTGTTTAGAAATATGGATATCCGGAAAGAATGCAACGCTAATGTAAGCATAATGTCTAGGATTAAGAAAGGGATGCTCAGACGGTGTGTGCATGTAGAGCGGACGAACGAAAAAAGGAGTGTGAAAAATAATATATGCCGCGAAAGCGAATGGAAGGAGGAGTCGGGAACTTCCGAGGAAGATATGGCACGATCAAGTAAATCAAATCCGTCGGGTCATGTTAAAAGTCAGAATAACAAAAGAGTATGTTAATGTGAATGAAGCAATAAGTGTGTGCTAAATACAGAGTTGTATGGCGGTACATTATGTTGATATTAAAAGTATTTAAAAAAAACTAATCTAAACAAAATTGATATAAAAAAGATCAAGAACAAAACGATGACATTTTATCGTGTGGGAGGTGAAGTAGAAAATTTGACTGCTCTTAAAGTACTGCGGTAGACTTGTTGATTATTATAAATAATCGATTTTATTGATTGATTGAATAAGCCCTAAGGCTTGCGGCGAGATCCACTGATTAATGGATTTTAACTTGAGAAAGTATACACTAACGCTGCGGCGGCTGGCTAAGTAAGTAACTAATAATAATCTAATTTTAAGGACAAGAATATAGATTTTTCCAATAACCAGCTTACAAGAAGAACTATATCTAATATGGTAATATTAGATCTTATTTAAAAATACAGAGACGGATGTGCGGTAAAACCTTTTATGACCGTATTACGAATGTGGATATCCGGAAAGAATGCAAGGCTGATATGAGCGTAATGGATAGGATAAAGAAAGGGACGCTTAGATGGTTTGGGCATGTAGAGCGAATGAACGAAGAAAGGAGTGTGAAAAGAATATATGATGCGAAAGTGAATGGAAGAAGAAGTCGAGGACGCCCGAGAAAGACATGGCACGATCGAGTAAATCAAATACTTGAATCGGGTCATGTGAAGAGTCAGAATAACAGAAGATAGATATAAATGTATGAGACGATGTATGAATGTAAATGAAGCAAGAAGTGTGTGCCAAGACAGAGTTGTATGGCGGTCCGTCCTCCCTGCCTACCTCTGCGGGGAAACGGCGTGATGGTTAGTTTGTTAGTTAGTAAGTTAGCCTACAGTGAATATAGGTAGTTAAGGTTTAGTTTTGAAAAAAACTTTATAGCGAGGGTTTTGAAACGTATAAAAAAAATTAACACTTTGAGTCAGAATAACAGAAGAGTATGTATGAGACGATGTATGAATGTAAATGAAGCAAGAAGTGTGTGCCAAGACAGAGTTGTCTGGCGGTCCGTCCTCTCTGCCTATCCCTGCGGGGAAACGGCGTGATGGTTAGTTAGTTAGTTAGTTTAACATTTTGAGGTGAAGTTTACCTTCGAATTTCAAAGTATCTAGGCTCTATTTTAATTGAATTATTTAAAAGCCTTGAGTTTTATATTAGGTTATTCAATTTTTTTACCGTAGACAACTCTAGAAGCTGTTAGACGCGAAACCTTGCCAAATCACATTATTTGGAATAAAATACGAGGAAGAATTATTAACGTTGTCATTTTTTTTCAAATAAATTTAATTTGAACAATCTTTGTAACATGATATTTAAATTCTGCAAATTGACAGTTTTTATTTTTACTACAGTTGCGGATTTTCGGCGTTCAAAACCATGATTACATTTCGTTTTGGCCACATAATTCTGGCTACCACAACCCCATTTTTATGCTTAATTAATAATTTGGTGAAAACCGATTTATATTGAAATTTTAATTCCGTGACGTACTTAACATGTAAATTTGTTTTTCCGATTTGACGATTACAATCTTTTGTATTCTTAAGCCAAAACTAGCAGAAATTAATAAAAACACGATTAAATAAAAATATATTATGGAGTTCTACAAATTAAATACAAAAACTATAAACTTCGTTAGATTAATTATTTTTACTACCACAGAAAAACCCATTTGTTCGAAGCCAGTTAGATCAAGACTAATATACAAGCATGCGTAAGAAGACATAAAGATAAGGACAGGAAGAAGAAGAATACAATCATAACGAAGTTAAGAAGTTGAAAATGTGTATAGAAAATAGAAACAATAACATTTTTAAGGAAAACCAAACATTTGAGGTATTTTTCACTCTGGAGCGAAGTTTAATGCGAACTGATACTTTTACTTGTGTCCGTACTTGTACCCGTACTTGTACCCGTATTTGTACCCGTACTTGTACCCGTACTTGTACCCGTACTTGTACCCGTACTTGTACCCGTACTTGTACCTGTACTTGTACCCGTACTTGTACCCGTACTTGTACCCGTACTTGTATCCGTACTTACTTTACCAACAGTTAATATTAAAAGCGACCTAAAACATCTTTAAATATTTATGTGGTATGAAACGTTTTTCTTTCCGAATTTTATCACAGTAACAAGTGTTGTGACCAATGACCTTCTTGGTTTGTAAGCTTTTTAAATTTTTTAACAAAGATAAACATTCCCGGGTAAAGAAAAACCTGTCAATATTGTAAAAACTCCTACTACCACCATTATAGGCGGAAAATGTCGCTTTTGCAGTGATGGAGGACTTATCTGGCAGAGGAATTGAACCCACGACTTCCGGATTGGAATCCGACACGTCTGTCCACTCAGCTACTAACCAGTCAAAATGGTTCCGAAATCAGGCATACCGCAAACTAATTGATGAAACAAATAAATTATGTATTGTTTATTTACGGCGCGTTCGAGAATGGTAGATGCTTTAAGTATCGCCCTGGTAAAAGACCACTATTTAGAATCGAAACGTTGCTTTAAATGGCCAAAAGCTGTGTTTGGCGGCCAGATTTGAATAGCCAAGCAATTCTCAACCATTCACTTCCCCATCTACATCCCTTTCCACTACCTTCAGCCTCACAACATACCCCAATTGGGGATGCCATAGTCTCACTGGTTTCAGACGATTGGGAGCAGCTGGGACTTATTTCCGAAAAATCATTCCAGTGTATAAAATAAATTCTGGATATTCATTCAATGGTGAAAGATTACCATTTGTATTTAAAATGAAATTAAATCAGTAGATTTGGTTGTTTCACAACTTCTCCTTATTTTTATTTTCATTTGCTATTACATACTCGAGATTTCAGACGGCCTCCGTGGTCGAGTGGTAAGACGCTCGACTACGAATCCAAAGGTCACGGGTTCAAACTCAGCGCGCGCAAATATCTTTTTTTTTATTAATATGTGTCATAACACATTTAATTCTTTAAAATATAATACAAATTATTTTTGCGGCACGTTCCAGAGTAGTAGATGCTGTGAGTATCGCCCTGGTGAAGGACCACCATTTAGAATCGAAACGTTGCTTAAATGAAACGGCTTTAGCTTTTCGTGACCAGATTTGAATAGCCAGGTACTTCCCGAACTTCCTCTTCCCCATATCCTTACCCTCTCCACTACCTTCAGCCTCACAAAATACCCTGACTGGGGATGCCATGGTCCCACTGCTTTAGACGGAAGGGAGCAGTTAGGACTCTAGTGCGGTATTTACTATGAAAAAAAAAAAAAAAACTTACCTTTAGCTTTTTCTACTATTTTATGTGTCGCATGCTTGTGTTGTCAACCGGAAGTAGCGCGGCGGGGGTGCAGTCGCCATCACGGCGTGATGGTTATCAGCTCTGACGTAACATGTATCTTCATCTGCCAGCGCGTGCGTCATCGTCATCTCACTTTACAGGGCCGTAATTACGGGCCGACGTGATTAGTCGCACCCTCCCCCCGCACGATCGGGTGGGAAGGAGGATTGTGCAGTATATAATGCGTGTGATTGACGTTTATGTCAGTATAATATAGATGCACAAATTAATGCACTACTCATTATTCGAAATGCCAATCTCAAATCTGATAATGCATACTAATTCGTGTGCATGCATAAGTAAGAGCGCGCTGTCATTTAATTCATACAAAGACTCACTGATATCTTTTGACAAAATAATCAACTATTAATCATTGCAAATTAAAATAAAATAAAAGTTTTCACTTAACCCTATTGACTAAACAAAAAATACGTATTTTGGGAAATGGATATTTTTTTGTTACATACCGCACAAGAGTCCCAACTGCTCGAGAGCCAGTGAGACTATGTCGTCCCAAATCTGGGTATGTGGTGATGCTGGAGGTAGTGGAAAGGGAAAGGAAATGGGGAAGAGAAAACTTGGAAATTACCTGGCTATTCAGAGCTCGTTACCAAACATGGCTAAATCCATTCCAAACAACGTTTCGATTTTGAACGGTAGTCTTTTACTAGGGCGGCAGTGTCCACCCCTCTGGGTGTTTTTTTTTAAAATTTATAGTGAATACCGTGAAAGGGTCCTGACTGCTGCCAACGAGTCAGTGGGACTATGGCATCCCCAAGTGGGGTATGTTGTGAGGCTGAAGGTAGTGGAGAGGAGAAGGAGATGGGGAAGAGGAAGGTTGGGAACTACCTGGCCATTCAAATCTGGTTACAAACAACTAAAGCCATTTCACCAAGGCACGTGTCGCAAATATACTTTATGTTATTTTATAAGTTTTTTTTTTTGATAAATATTAATTTAACAATAGTTATTTGCGCACCCCAGTTTTGAACCCGCAACCTTTGGATTCGTGGTTAAGCGTCTTACCACTCTACCGTGGAGGCCGTCGCACCTTCTTTTAAAATGTAATTTATTAATTTAAAATGAAATTGGTAGTTAATTTGGCTATGTATCTAAGATAAAAAACGAATATTTTAAACCAGAATGATGAATAAAGTGTTATACTTGGAAGTAAAGTATAATTTTTATTTTTTTATTAGATTCACAATTTTTTTTTTTTAATCCATACTTAGGTAATTGATCAGCCGGCGACTCGGTAATATTTATCTACGTCTGCTTTCTTTGCTTTAAAAGTTAACGAAAGTTTAACTTTTTTCGAGTTTTTGATACACTTAAAAAAAAAACCGAAAGCAAATATCGATGTTGTTATGCACAAAGCGTCCAACCCACAATTGTATGCCAAAATCAAGTTTTACATGTTTACATATATCTATAGGAAAATTATATACACATAAATATAATAAATATTCTTTTTTTATTATGATATTTTCCTATATTTATCTAAAAACGAGATTTATATCTGCTGAAAACGTCCAAACTCCAAATGCAATAGATTTAAGGTAATTCACTTTTTTACCAACCCCCTTTGCAGATATTTGACTTAAATTGAAGTTTAAAAACATTAAAATGGATGATCACATAGGAAATACATTTTTTTTTCTTAATAAATACATTGATAAATTAAAAGTTTATGTGCGCAAAGAAGAACGACATGATTTTAAAAAAAAGCATTTATTTTATTATTCCGAATTATACCTTAGAAACATACCTAGCATGGAAAAATGAGATAAGTCAGAAAAAAAAATAATGTGCGATTATTTTTTGAAAAATGACGTGTGACATGATTACATGAAAAAAAAACTATTTCCTAAATTGTGTTTTCGCTCTCCTTAAAACTCACCCCGTTCTATCCTTGCACACAGAAATAACTTATTTATAATAATTATCACAAAGAAAAAAAAACACCAATAGTTACTTCCCATCATATTTACAAAACTTAAATTTATCTCAGCGTCATATTTTTGTGTGGGGTTGGATGTTTTCTGCACAATAACACACAATTAATGGTGTTAATTAATAGTGTAATTTTTTTCACAAACTTTTCCTAATAAAGCTGTCGAAAAGATGTGACATCAGAAAGTTTGTATTTATGGCACGAGAAGAAAACTGCTCTATGTGATGTAAGAAAGCCGAAGATTTTATGATAGGGACTCCTGTCAAATAATCTAACCACAAATCCTCTCCTCTATTCCGTGTCAATGGACCGTAAGGCTATATCTCTTCTCCCTCCGATCCTATTACTGTAATTAACATGTGTTTTGAGATAATGGCACCCATCTGATTGTAAGTGCCCTAATCTGCTTGGATTGCTAAGTTATTAAAATAATTACTTTGAATCTCACTACTGTATTAGCTTTATCAATCTTTCAACCCCTCTCCCAGACAAGGCTGTGATTAAGTTTCCTTCAAGTAAGTACAATGGTGAGATCATTTCTGGAAACGCCACAGCGACAGCGTCAATCAATCCCTAGCAAAGATAAATGCTATTAATTAAAGACCAGTTAGCGGCTGAGTGGACAAACGCGTTGGGTTTCCACCCCGGCGTCATAGGTTCTCTTTCATTCACTGTACAAGCAACATCTAACGCTGTTATCATGGCAGTAGGAGTTTTTCAAATATCCTCAGGTTATTCGTAACCCGGGAATGTTTGTCTTTCTCAAAAACATGCAATAAGTTCAAGTTTTTAGAAACTACACATAATAAAACAGACAAACCAAATAATTGCAACCTTGAAGATGAATAAAAACTTTAATTATTAATAATATTATTTAGTGTTAAAAAAATGGTTTTAATAAAAAAAATCAGTGATGTAAGTATTTGAACTCATCAAAATAATTATCAAGGGTGGCCAGAGAGGATATACTGCCACACAACTTTGTCTTGGCACATACTCCTTGATTGATATTCATACCATATCATATCATATAAGCTCGCATGCGGAACAGTATCGTCAACGTTGGTGTGAATCCAGCTTAAGAGTCCGAACTCTCTGGGGCCAGTGAGACTGTAGTATCCCCAATAGGGATTTGTTGTAAAGCTGGAGGTAGTGGGGAGGGGAAGGAGATAGATAAGAAGAGGGTTGAAAGTACCTGGCTATTCAGATCTGGTCACCAAACACGGCTAGAGCCATTTCAATCAACGTTTCGATTCTGATGGGTGGCCTTTCACCAAAGCGAGAGTCCCTGTTGAAAAACCAACATTCAGAATTGAAACGTTGCTTGAAATAGATTTAGCCGTATTTGGTGACCAGATTTGAATAGCCAGGTACTTTCCTCTCCCTTTTCTCTATCTCATTCCTCTGCACACTACCTTCAACATCACAACATACCCCTATTGGGGATGCTATAATATCACTGTCTCTAGATAGTTGGGAGCAGTTGAGACTATAGTGCGGTATTCACTATAGAAAAATAAAATAAAAAAAGTTTGTTTGTTTTCCAAGAAAAAATTACCGGTTTCCAGATTGTTTTTTATTATTTTTTTATTTTATTATTGGTACATTTAAGCTTACAAAATAACTATTATAACTCGTAAACTTTTTGACAATATTAAATACACCAATTTATTATAACTTCTTGATATTACATACTGATAGATTTTATATGGTTCTTACAAACTATTTTTAATTTTTTATTTCTAATTTTGTAACTGTTAATTCATGGTGGAATTCCATTTTAATGATTAAATAAAAACAATTTTTTTAACTTTATTCCACTTTTTTATTTTTTGACTGCACCGGTTTCAGCCTATAACTTCAAATAATTTTAATTTTAATTTATTAGTCAATGTAATCTTGATGGTTTCCGGCAGCGCATTATAATATCTCACCCCTTTATAAAATATATATTCTTTTTATCTGAAACTTTTACGTCGAGTCGTTTCTTGACTTACACACACTGATGTATCTATCTCCAAACGAAGAAAATTATTATTATTCCTCCAATCAAAACACAACACTGATTTACGTATTGTCACCACTGCGCCGTACATTATTCTCGACGGGTTGTTACTTGTTAGCCCCGACAGTAATTAAACACGCGATGTTAACTACGCATCATCGAGGCGTCCGTCGGTATTTATTGGCATTAGGTTGTAACTCTCGTCGATCCGTCAATTGCTGCAAACACGTGTGGTAAATAAGGTATTTTACGGGTAATACATATCAGCTCTGCGCGTTTTGCCAAAGTCGTTAAGGGGCTTAATTTAAATAAAAATAACTAACTGTTTCGCTCGATGTGCAAAGTTCTAGTATAGAATTTGTTTATCATTGCATTATAGTTAATTTTGTGTAGAGCCTGTTTTCCTACAGTGTGTCGTAGATGTGTCATCCTAAATATGGTAAGGCGTAAGGGCTCAAAGGACATTTTGGTACATAAATAAATGATTTAAATATGCAGTTTTGATCAATTATTTTTTCGGCATCGATTGCGACTCTTGTTTGATTTTGAAGACTTTTGTGCCCCTTTAGCCATCTGAAATATATTTACCATTTGGGAGAAGGCTTGACTCAAGCGACACAAGTTCAGAACGTTTTTTAAACTTTTTTTCACTTCAGGTAACTCAATGTGATCATTGAGTCACCTGAGTAATTTTTTTTTCCAAATCCACCAGGTACCGAAGACTTCAAAAAAATATTGTAAAAAAAAAAAAAAGCTCTTGTGTAAGCTTCCCAAAATGGCGCTTCAGCCATTTTGACTTTCCGGCGACAATATATTACCATGCTTACAATTTCGTTTTCAAAACTCAATATCTCATGATGTTCGGATCAAATGATACTTCGGAAAACAGATTTCTGCTTTGCAGTTAAGATAATTAGTTTTAACTCTTTTTTTGTGAATACAAATGGAATCTCCAACTGTGGTTTGTGGTGTGGCTGAAGAAAAGGAGGAAGGCTTAAAAAGTTCATGATTCTTCAGATCTGGTCACTAAACGCAGCTAAATTCATGTTTCCAAGAAGATAATTTATTTTAAGGATGAAAAATATTTTTTCAATTTAAACCATTCAAAAGTTTAAAAGTTTCACGGAATCTTGGAGTAAAAATAAACATGGAAAGAGAGAGAGCTAAATATTTTTACTAAATCTATATAAATTTATGATAAATCACTTTTTCCGGGTTTTTACGAACCGTGAGAGAGAAAGAGAAAAGACAAGTTGTCACATAATGTCGCTTCACTTTTAGGTACGTACGCATGTTTTCCGTATCCTGCGTCTTCGGTGACTCCACTACGTTTCGTTATGCGACATAACTCGGTTTTTTAATAATAACGGCTTTTTGAGGTTATATCCTATATTTCTATTGATAATAATACTGTGAAAGAGTGGTTATACAAATAAACACAACATTATGTCGACATGTGCCATAAATGGATGTATGAATACTCTAGCCCTAGTCTGAGCCACGCCCGAGTCAGGCAAAAATTATCAATACTGACTACAAACGCGTATATTATTGTTCTGAGGTAGCAACAATATATCGTCGCTTGAAAGCGTATTTCGAAAAACTATCCCTCCTGGTATATGATTGCTCTGAGCACGGAATGCAGTTGGTCAATTGAAACGACACGAAAAGCCAACGCATTTGTGATTCACTGAGCGTGATTCTTCATCTAAAAGTGAGGAGTTTTTATTTATTTGTGTGGTCTCGAAAGAAACATTTCGCCCCGAGGCGAATAAAGAAACAGCACGTTATTCGGGAAGACATGATCATGGCTCTCAATATCGGACGGTTTATTCGTCTATGGGATAATACAGTTATCCGCCATATTGCCTGCAGACGGGGGACGGGGGGGGCGAATTCCATATCCGTGCATCCTAGCGCTACCCGCGTGACCGCGAGATGTACGCGGAGTTAGCGCCCACCGCAGATATGTTGCCCGCGGCCCGCCTGCTTCTAATGCCGGCGCCCTGACCGCCCCCCCTCCCCCAATCCACCCCCCCCCTCGCCACCCACTCATCCCGCAATGCTTACAGCGATGGCAAGCCAAAAACTACACCCTAGCCGGAGGGAGCCTAGAAACCACGCTTAAAAACTGGCGTTTGATTGAACGCCTTAGCCTTGGTGGCTCGGTCGCTGAAGAAGCCAGAACCAACGTCTACTTTCACGGAGAAACATGTTTTCCCTAATTGAAGTTTTGAATGATACTTATTTTATGTTTTTTCTTTGGCTCTCCAAATCATATTCTTCATATTTTTGGGGATGCATTTAACCTACTTCATTGTCGTTAATTCCACAAGATCGCATTTATTTACGCCCTAATGGGCTTTTTCAACAAATGTTTACAATATAGTTGAGTTGACAAAGCATTATGTTTAGAGAGTACATGATACATTAAAAAATAAAACAAAAAAGTATGTAACTTCTTGAAAGAATCCAATTAAATACATAACCAGTATTAAATCCAAAATGAAATATAAAAATAATAATATAAATTCACTGTGGTGTTTATGGTAGTTTACCATCATATTTTTCTTCTTTAATTCAACTCAGTAGTGGTTTTTTTTTTCCTTATGCCTCTTAACTAACTTTTCACTCTCTCATTTTAATGTGCTTCTTTATTACTCACTTATACGCCAATGGCGCATGTTGTGTGTGTACATATATATAATAAATAAATTAAATACGTTTTCGTGGAAAGCACTTACTTTGTGGTTTGTCATATTTAATAAAATGAAAAAAAAAGACCACAGATTTAATTTCGATTTTTAAGACCAACCGGTTTCGCTTAGCCTAAGCATCATCAGGCTATAAAACTTTTTTTTATTGGTTAGTTTAATATACTCTTATTTAAGTTAGATTTTCCATAAATGACACAATTTTTAGATATGTTACATAATTTTAATGAATTAAATTTGTTTTGTTAATAGTATTTGAACAAAATTCACATAAATACTATTTTTATGAGATGTGTGTATTTTATCAGAAATATTGTTAAAACGTCACCCACATCAAGGAATTATTAAAAGGTACCTGCATAATCAATCTTAGTTAGTCCCTCCGTTCAAATAATTTCTAAAAAAAAACTTTCGTCTACCTTTGTCTTGCCTTCGAAGTTTTTTATGGTGTGTTTGGTGTTTATCTCATTCTCTCTGGAAAAGGTGTTCCATTCCTGCAATCCACTTTAAGTTCTCAAAAGCCATTTGCATAGCAAGAATAATTCTGCATTTCACGGGCAAGGAGATTAATTACTTTATTCATTTCAACCGCTGAACGCTGTTTACTGCCCACGTAATAAATTTGAATAAAAGTAATACATTAATTCATATTGATTCTGAAGACTTCAGATTATATTATTAGTCCAACTACTACGATCATTAATAAATGGAAAAGTCAATTTAGCTAAAACGTTTGGTTGGCTAGAAGCAAAGAAAATTCATAATACGTACCAAATGAGTCACCAACAAATAACAATTTAAATAATGTGAAAATATGTTATGTTACAGTGTAATGAATTCTTAGTAGATGTGTTATTGTTTAATACCAAGGTTTTATTCATATACTAACGGATTATTACCAAATACTAAAAAAACCTTAGCCGAAATGGGAAAAAAGAGCAACAGAGAAAGAACAGCACAAACATAATATTATAATGAAGCAATTACAAAAATAGGACAAAAATAAACATTAGAAAAAACATTCAAGTCAAAGCCTGAACAAGGATTTGGTAGAGTCGTAAAGAATGAAAAAAATCATGGAGACTAGTACCAAACATTTCAAAACCATGGCTTGAGTTAACAAGTCTCGACATTCTGGACAGTAGATAATGATATCCATAATTAGTAGAGTGATGATTGAGGAACAGCAATTCATTTTTTTTCTAATTCTACGGCAAGGAATTTTAATCCGGACGAGTTGCTACAAAGAAAGTGAGTCAAGTTGGCAAGCTGTATGGTAGAATATTGATTGAAAGAGTAAGAATGAAAACAAAAGACAAAATTTGGGACATTCAAGGTGCTTTCATGAGTGGAAGGGGGTGCATGGATCAAATTTTCTCATTGCGGATGCTTACTGAGAAGTTTTTGGCAAAAAACCAGAAACTTTTCTGTGCTTTTGTCGATTTGCAAAAGGCGTATGATCGAGTTGATAGGGACAAATTGTGGAAGGTATTATCCATGTATGGAGTTAACACAAATCTTATACAGGCAATCGCGTCCTTGTACGAGGGAAGCGTTTCATGTGTTAGAGTGAACGGTGATTTTACGAAGTGGTTTAACATCACAAAAGGTGTAAAACAAGGCTGTGTAATGTCACCGTGGTTGTTCAATTTGTACATGGATAATTGTATGCAAGAATTGAAAGGTGTGGGCTTGGGCGCGAAAATGAACAATGTGAAAGTATGTTGCCTATTGTATGCGGATGATGCGGTGCTGATTGCTGACAATATGGAAGATCTACAGTTTCTCGTGTCTAGGATGAACCAAGTATGTATGCAAAATGAGTTGATGATGAATGTAAGTAAGTCCAAAGTGATGGTGTTTGAAAGAGAGAGTACGAGAACAGCGTGCAATATAGTTGTGAATGATGAATACTTGGAGCATGTGGATGAGTTCGTGTATTTAGGAAGTATGTTTACAAGAGACGGAAAGGCTGATAAGGATATTGAAAGAAGGGTGAATGCAGGAAACTCCATTAATGGAGGACTGAACGCTGTTGGGGCAAATAAGAAATTGTCCAAAGAAGCGAAGCTAGCAGTCCACAATGGAGTGCTTATACCAACCCTGATGTATGGCAGTGAGGCATGGAACTGGCAGAGGAAGGATGGAAGTAGACTGAATGCTGTGGAAATGAGATCTTTGAGACGGATGTGCGGTAAAACCATGTATGACCGTATTACAAATGTGGATATCCGGAAAGAATGCAAGGCTTATGTGAGCGTAATGGATAGGATTAAGAAAGGGACGCTTAGATGGTTTGGGCATGTAGAGCGAATGAACGAAGAAAGGAGTGTGAAAAGAATATATGATGCGAAAGTGAATGGAAGAAGAAGTCGAGGACGCCCGAGAAAGACATGGCACGATCAAGTAAATCAAATACTTGAATCGGGTCGTGTGAAGAGTCAGAATAACAGAAGAGTATGTATGAGACGATGTATGAATGTAAATGAAGCAAGAAGTGTGTGCCAAGACAGAGTTGTATGGCAGTCCGTCCTCTCTGCCTACCCTTGCGGGGAAACGGCGTGATGGTTAGTTAGTTAGTTAGTTTTTTATAATTTTTAAAATGCAAATTAAATGAAAGTTTCCTACGCTTTTCTAATGAAGAAAATTTTAATGTATGATATGTGAGCCATAGGTGACGATGGGTGTAAAACCCCTTAATCAATTATTATAACTTAGTACTTAAAAAAAACCTCAAGAAAACTCACTTATTTACACTTTAAAATACAAAATATAGTTTAAAGTAAATACTTCATTAACACAAAATATTCTTCAGTTTTCACCATTATTGCGTTGAACATTTAAAATTCTTCAACTCAATTCAGTTGAGCATAATTTTTAATGAAAATAAGCTTTTTAATCGTCTACGATCTTATATCACGCTGTTGTTAAAACAGTTGCCGATTCTCTCACAAATTCATATTTAAATTAATAAAAGCGTTTACTAATATTAGTTTTCGTGACTCATTTGAAAAACAAACTTTTCAAAACAAAGGCAAAAATTTAATTTGCAAAAAGCGTGTGTTAAAAGTCCTCGTGCTTTATTTACCTCCTCTCTTGAACGAGTTAAGTAAGATGAAGTTTTTACGTGAGCTGCATCTTGATAGAATAAAAATGTATGTTCGCCTTAAGGTTGGTTCCCGGATTCCTCCGTTTCGCTTCAACATCGGGTATCCATTTCGACTTCCGCAATTAAATTCATGACTCACTTGGCCGGAAGTAGAGCCTCCTAAAAATTGAGAGAATTCGGGGAGGCTTTGACTTATTTCTGAAAGACGTTTTTATCGCCGACGCTACCGTCTCCACTTCTGAACTGAAACTCATTTCAGCTTTCACTTAATTATCGTTCTTCGCGTTTTGAATATGAAGCTTTTTTACCTTGTATTCCCATTGTTACTTTTGTTCATAGTATAAAGACTATTTATAAGTTAGAAAGTGTTTTCTTTACGTCGCTGAAAACAAACATTATCTATTTTTTCCTTATTTTTGTCAAAATTTCCTATTTATGTGCTTATTCTTATTTTTAAGAATATGCAATGTATCCAGGTAATCTTGTATTATATCTGTTTATTGAAATAAATCCTTTAAGGTGCTTGAACCAATATTTTTTCCACCGCTTAGTTGCTCCAGGTTTGTTTTTTTTATTTATTGTTTCATAGTGAATACCGCACAAGAGTCATAGCCAGTGAGACTATGGCGTCCCCGATTGGGGTATGTTGTGAAGCTGAAGGTAGTGGGGAAGGGAAAGAGATAGGGATGGGGAAAGTTGGGAAGTATCTGGCTATTCAGATCTAGTCACTAGTTACGGCTAAAGCCATTTCAAGCAATTTTTCGATTCTGAATGGTTGTCTTTCACCAGGGCGATACTTAAAGTATCTACCACTCTGGAACGTGCCGTTGTAGTCTGCAGAGTAAATTTTAAAAGTAGCCAACCTCTGAAATTGAAGAAGAAGATAATCATATTAGAATAACGAAATAATACCCAACTATTAACATACTAAAATGAGACAAGCAATTTTGCTCAAGTTACTCAAGTCTTTGTGGTGATTTTTTTGTCACGAAAACGGCATTATATCTAATTCATTTATTTTTATTAAAACAACCAAGACATTTGGTAGACATTTTATATGGTAAAGACAAAATATTCACTTGTAACCAATTAGACGTAGTTATGCAGAATGCATCCAACCCCAAAAAGATAAAACTGAGAAAAAGGCGTTTTAAAATATGACGTTAAAAAAGTATTAATATGCGCAATCGGCATTTGTAAAGTGAATATCAGTAACACTCATTAATAATCAGTTTTCACCAACCTTAATAATAATAAAAATAATAATAATAATATTTGGACGATTTGTATAGCGCCGTTTTTGTGAAAAATCACCTCAAGGGCGCAGTATGAACCTTGCATTATATAAATACATCGTGAAATCATACTTAGAGAAAAACAACTGTAACCCATCCTAAATAAAAATTCATACCAGATAGATATATAAAATAGTAAACTAAAGTAACTTGTAACTAGTAAAATCATGCAGCAATACTGATAAATATAATTAAAGTTAAATCATGATTTACTACCCCTGACATCCCAAAAATAGTGTATAAGCCATAGAATAAGAACAACCTGTACTAGTCTGAAGATGGCCGTTATAGGCTGAAACCGGTCCAGTCAAAAAATAAAAAAGTGGAATAAAGAATTTGTTTTATTAAATCATTAAAACGGAATTCCACCATGAATTAACAGTTACAAAATTAGAAATAATGAATATCAGTGTTTTTTTTGTTTTTATGACTGTGATTATAAATAGGTAATTTATAATCTATCAATGTTTTTATTTAAAAAAGTTTTTTTTTTTCAACAGCTATTTTTTTATTTATCTACAGGAAAACATGTAAAACTCGATTTTGTCAAATTGTGGGTTGAACGATTTCTGCATAACTATGTCCAATTTTACATTGATTTGCCGCTCTGCCGAGAATAGTTTAACACAAATAAGTTTTTCATTTGAACTTTCTTTCTAAATTATAATCTCAAAGGCGTAATAACCTATTATAATAAAAAAAAACCTTTTTGAAAACTAAGACGAAATAATAAAAATCCATCGAAATTTATTTGAATGTTTAATTTGGGGAGGATTCCGTAGCAGGCTGCTTTTATCTTATGAAACCGTTACCCTTTCTTAATTAAATTAACTAAATTACAAGGTAACTGATAATCTTTTCCGCGGAGATGAGTACTTGCGTTTTATATTTGTGGCTACAACCAACGATAATGATTCACGTCCTAGAGTTTATAACGTCACTTGAATCATTGTGTTTCATACTAACATTTAATGTTAAATAATATTTAAAATGACAACTACCAATTTGAATTATAACAAAACATGATGATGACGGCCTCCATGGTCGAGTGGTAAGACGCTCGACTAAGAATCCAAAGGTCGCGGGTTCAAACCCGGCGTGCGCCAATAACTTTTATTTAATTAATATGTGTCATAACACATTTAATTCATATAAAAATAATAACAAGTATATTTGCGGCACGTTCCAGAGTGGTAGATACTCTAAGTATCGCCCTGGTGAAAGACCACCATTCAGAATCGAAACGTTGCTTGAAATGGCTTAAGCCGTGTTTGGTGACCAGATCTGAATAGCCAGGTACTTCCCAACCTTCCTCTTCCCGATCTTCTTCCCCTCCCCACTACCTCCGGCCTCACAACATACCCTATTTGGGGATGCCATAGTCTCACTGGCTCTAGACAGTTGGGAGCAATTGAGACTCTTGTGCGGTATTCATGTAAAAAAAAAAAAAAATACCGACGTATTTTTCTATAATTTTTTCGTACTTATTTCTTTTGAGCAATGAAATAAAATTTTAATGCAAACAACGCAATTGTTTTTCATATTAAAACATTTAATGTTCCTGACAGGACAGTTACAAGACAAAACCTACCATATTATATTCTATTCTATATTTCAACCTCAAAATATTGTACTTGCATATGACGAATTCAATGAATTCGAATGGAAGAAGAAATCGAGGACGCCCGAGAAAGACATGGCACGATCAAGTAAATCAAATAATTGAATTGGGTAATGTGAAGAGTCAGAATAACAGAAGAGTATGTATGATACGATGTATGAATGTGAATGAAGCAAGGAGCGTGTGCCAAGACAGAGTTATATGGCAGTTCGTCCTCTTTGTCTACCGCTGCGGGGAAATGGCGTGATGGTTCGTTAGTTAGTTAGACGAATTCAATATCTGGGAAACAAATACTTAAAAGAAAAAAACTCAACTGCTCCCAACCGTCTAGAGCCAGTGAGACTATGGCATCCCCAATCGGGGTATGTTGTGAGGCTGAAGGTACTGGGAAGGAGAAGGAAATGGGAAAGAGGAAGTTTTGAAAGTACCTGGCTATTCAGATCAGGTCACCAAACAGGGCTTTAGCCATTTTCAAGATAGGTTCGATTCGGAATGGTAGTCTTTCACCAGGGCGATACTAAGAGTATTTACCACTCTAGAACGTGCCGCAAATATCCTTTCATTATATGTTTTAAATGTGTTATGACACAAATTAATTGAATAAAAGTTATTAGCGCAAGCCGGGCTTAAACCCGCGACCTTTGAATTCGTGGGCGAGCGTCTTACCACTCTACCATGGAGGCTGTCAAAGCATACCTGAGTACGGTTTTTTTCGTCTAGTAGAGCTAATTTATTTAACTAACTAACTAACTAACCATCATGCCGTTTCCCTGCAGGGGTAGGCAGAGAGGACAACCCGCCAATTAACTCTGTCTTGGCACACATTCCTTGCTTCATTTACATTCATACATCGTCTCATACATACTCTTTGATAAAATTTATTTGATAAAATTATTCAACTCTGGATTTACCTGTCATTCAACAATTTTTTTTTCTCTTGTGAAATAATTTTGCAGTGTTTATGAGTATATTATTATTATTTTTTAATATAAATATTTGTAAAAAAGCCTTTAAGGATGTAAATAAATAATAATTACCTTATATGCGTAAAATTTGATGGTGAACATTTCTGTACTATATCTACCATCAAAAATTGTAAAATATACAATCTCGCCAAATTAAAGACATATTAATGCAACTAAAACAAATTAATCGAAATCGTGATTTTTTTATTTCATTAAAAAATTAAATGCGTTTTTATGGAACGAGAAACCTTCTATTAGTTCTAATAAAAAACCGGGTTTTTTTTCTTCTTTTATAATATATGACCACGGAAGAAAATCGGTCATTGGTCGATTGACGATTTATTGACTGAACAGCAATTTTATGAATAGCCATAAAAAACATTTTTTATTACGAACTCGGTGGACCAAAAAAATACACGAAGCTAACAGGGTTTCCTGTTATATATTTTTATGACCGCAGCCAATTTTGAAATTGCACAAACATTAACAAATAGTTTCAATTACATGTTCGATAGCAAGACGGTGAATAATTCAAGCGACAATGTTAATAATAAAATACGAAATTATGTATTTACTGGCTAATCTCTTCCGGTCCAAGGTTAACTATTAAAAGCATTGTTTTTCTGCTTAGTCAGTTATGTGTAGGTAGCGGAAGGTTACAAAAATTATATCTCTCAACAGTAAAAAAATCTCGTTTTATACAATTTAAGTTTACAAATATAAAAAAAAAAATCTAAATGAAACTGATATCTATAAAAAAAAAAATTATCCACTTAATAATTACGCCGCAGAGTCTCTTTCGATATTATTAAAACCGTAAAACGTCTGTCCTACCCACACTCGTTTTATAAACATCCATATGATAGCTACAAACGAAAGTGCTGCCATCTTTAATATGCAACGAGAACTATTCATTTAGAAGATGACTTTTGATGATTTTTTTTATTAATATCTATTAATAGGTTAAGTTTTTAATTTGATAGAGCAACTTCTCACTGCCATATGTTGCATTGTTTTAATTAAGCAGAGCTGGCCTCACGGACAAATCATTATTCATTTGAATACCGCCTCAAAACGCATTTCAAAGACTTAAAGAGTTTCCAATATTTTTCCAATTTAAGTTTAGTGAATAAACTTGTAGCCGTCATTATCACGCATTATTAAGTTTGTGCAAGATCGCAAACGCTTGTACATTTTCGTAAATGGAGTTTACATTTTTTGAATGGGATTTTCGTAATATCCAAAAAATTCGGTAACTTTCTAAGACCTTTAAAAAACGTAATCCCACCTGAGCTCGCGAAGTGAAAATGTATTCATCTCCGGATTCTGCCCAGGGTCAAGATAAACGTGTTCGCAGTCTCTTGAAGCTTCTCCTGGCGCTTACAATCTCGGGGAGGGAAGATTCTCTTTGGATTCATAGACCCGTTTATGAAACCAATTCCTCAGAAGAACTTTGGGATATTTCACTCCGGAAAATAAATCACTTCTCGCGAAATGTGCGACGGGCGGCTCCCCATAAAATTACCCCTACTTTCCCTTGGGCGAGGGAAATCCTGGTAAAAAGTAGGGTAAAAACCAGAGAGGGGGAGGAGAACAAACCGGGGTCGGATCCGAAGGGCCGCCGCCAAGAGTGCATTCTGCCAGAGTACGAGAGAGATCAGACTTTTTCAAATAAGATAAATCGGATTTTGATTCCACACCATTTAAAAAGATATAAACAGATTATTAATATCTTGTTAATTTTTAATATCATTGCCCTTGTTTTGGCATCTGGTCATTATTTTTAATGACGTATTAAACCTCGAAAGGTTTTGATTTATTCAATTTAAACTCCATTTGTTTGTGTGTTATAATTTGGGGTAAAGGCAGTTACACTTGTTTTTGATATTAATTCGAAAAATTTTCGCCGTACTTTTATATTTTGTTATGTAATGCAAAAATACAAAGAATGTAATCTTTTAGCAATCATCTTCATGAATTTTTATATAATTATTACTGCACAAGTCTCAACTGCTCCCAACCGTCTGGATCCAGTGAGACTATGTCATCCTTAATTAGGGTATGTTGTGAGGTTGAAAGCAGTGAGGAGGGGAAAAAGATAGCGAAGTTGAAGGTTGGGAAGTACCTGTCTATTCTGATCTGGTCACCAAGCACTGCTAAAGCCATTTAAAGTACAGTTTCTATTCCGAATGTTGGTATTTAAATGCAATGAACGTATGCATGAAGGTAGTGGGGAGGGAAAGGAGATGGGGAATATAAAGGTTGGGAAGTACTTGGCTATTCGGATCTGATCACCAAGCACGGCTTGTGCCATTTCAAGCAACATTTTGATTATGAATGGCGGTCTTTCACTTGTACGATACTTTAAGTATCTACACTCTGGAACGAACTAAAAGTGAGAAAACACATTTCAATCACATAAAGTGTATTTAGGCACCGCGGAATTTGAACCCACAACGTCTGGACCACCCTGAAAATTGCCGCAAATATACTTCATATTATTTTATATAAATTTATGGTGTTATGACACATATTTAAATAAAATATAAACATAGGAGGAGAGTAAAAAACAAACTTACTTCTAAATAAACAATTTAATATTTATACGAAAATACTATTTTATTGTGAAATTCCATTGTAATATTATGACTGACTGACTTACCAATCTGAAGAAGACCACAGCAATGTAAAATCGTTCCAATTTCAAAAACATAAGTTGTACATAGAAATCAACCTTTAAAATTTATAATAATACTAAGCCGGTACCTGATATATGATATATATTTAAACTTTGCTCCACTGTATTTTATATCATATTGAACATTGAATTTGCTCAAATTCATTTCTTCCAAGGATTTAAAAGGAAATTAAGATAATATGATTCATTCCTGACATCAATAGTACATATATTTATATATATATATTTATATATATATATATATATATATATATATATATATATATATATATATATATATATATATATATATATATATATATATATATATATATATATATATATATATATATATATATATATGTGTATATATATTTATTTTTTATTTATTTTTAATTATATATATATTTTACTGGAAGATTCTTTATTTTATTTGTTGGTAAATTACCCATCCCACTAGGCATACGCCTGTGTTGGGATGGCAATTTACAAAAGCGTATTTTTTTTTAGCTACATAGTAACATATTAATATCGAAAATATAGTACATACATAATAAACCTAATATAATTAATGACAAATTTTAAAATATAGATCTACATACTAAGAAATAAATTAAACTTTTTTTTTTAATGTGAGTAATGATATTGCTTTTAAAGGAGCTTTTGGTCTGTATGTTTCTGATGGTGCTGGGCAGAGAATTGAATTGTTTGGTGGCGTTGTACTCAAAACTTTTTTGTCCGTAAGCGGTTTTATAGGTTGGGATATTAAAGAATTTTATGTGTGACTGCATATATATATATACAATAGATTGAATTTAATTTTTACCAGTCTGAAGATGCCTGTTACAAGGTGTCGCCAGACCGGTCTTAATAAAAATATTTTAATAAACTAAAAAAGGGTTTTTTTATCAATGCATTAAAATAGAATTCCATCACAAATTAATGGTTTTAAATTTAAAAACAGTAAAACGTACAAGATTTTTTTTATTTTTTTTTTTTTTTTATTTATTAATGAAGAAAATACAGATACAGACAGTAAATTAATAACAAGTATATAAATACATACACTGGAGAATTAGCCTGTATCACAAACATTTCTTACTGATTTACATATTGTAGCTGATAAATGCATCTCTACCGAATATTTGTTTACAAATTTAAAGGGAAATAAAAGTAAATCGATTAATTAAGGGTTACAGTGAGAGAAGAAAAATAAAGAAAAAATAAAGAAAATGCAGTGTCTAAGAAAGAATTAAATTAAAAATAATTAAAAAAAAAAAAAAAAAATTAAAAATTGACTGCTTAGTGTTGAAAACTTAATCGTTTATCTTTGTTTATTTATTTTTTATTGTATCTGAACAAGAGTCCCAACTGCTCCCAACCGTCTAGAGCCAGTGAGACTATGGCACCTCCAATTGGGGTGAGTTGTAAGGTTGAAGGCATTGGGTAGAGGAAGGAAATGGGAAAGAGGTAGGTTGGGAAGCAACGTTTCAATTCTCGATGGTGGTCTTTTACAAGGGCGGAGTATTTACCACTCTGGAACGTGCCGCAAATATACGTTATATTATTTTACACAAAGGCGGCTCGTGACTTTTTATTGTACTAGAGTGCTTAGATTGAAAAATACAATGTTGTAGCTCAACATTATTTATATTGAAAAAAAATGGATTACGTTTTTTCACTGTGGGTCAATGACCCACCAAAACTGAAAAATCTTGAAAACTTTTAGAAAAAAAAAATACCGTTTTCGGCTACAACAACATCGAGCACGACTTTTTTTTTCAATCTTGCCACTAAAGTATACTAAAAATTCACGAGCCACTGATCTAAATATGAAATAAATAAAATGTATTTGCGCACGCCGGGCTAGAACCCGCAACCTCCGGATTGTAGCGTCTTACCACTCGACCACGCAGGCCATCAAAACTAACCATAGCTTTGTCCAACTGTAGACCGATATAAAATAATAAACATGCATTTTTTAGTCTTGTCTTGAATCTCATAAAACTACGAGCTCGGCTTTCCAGTCTTACTTTTGGCGCTGCCTCTCTGAAAAACGACACGCGACCTAAAAGCTTTGTGCGAAATACACAACTACGCCCAAGTAAATACAGCCTCGTAAAGCTGTGTCCGTTTTTGAAAGTAACTGATGTGCCCGCCACCCGGCATCCCGTTCGGGAGAGCAGAAAATGTACGCCGGTGTAAAACTACGCTGCCTTCGTGACAGGTTTCACGGCCCAACGAGCCCTGTTCTGGCTTCAGTCCGAGAAGTCAATCCGCTGGGCCTAGTATAATAATGTGCCCACGAAAATGGGGACCTTTCAAAGTTACTTTTTTTTGCAGTAAAACATTATATATATCTAGTTGCTGGGATGTGTTGCCCACATTTTTGTCTGAGACAGGAGGGGAGGAAATATAGGGACATTTAGGGATTTGTCTTTGTCGATTTATTAACTCATGTTAATTTTTAGTTTGAACGGATCAATTTGGGGTGAATACAAATACTTTTATGCATAAAATACTGTTATTAATCAACGTATTTGTGCTTTTTAAAACTATTTATTTATAGTGAATACCGTACAAGAGTCCCAACTGTCTACAGCCAGTGAGACTATGGCATCCCCAATCGGGGTATGTTGTGAGGCTGAAGGTAGTGGGGAGGGGAAGAAGATGAGGAAGAGTACCTCAAGTAAGGTCACCGAAAACGGCTAAAGCCTTTTCAAGCAACGTTTCGATTCTGAACGGTGGTCTTTCGCCAGGGCGATACTTGGAGAATCTACCACTCTGGAACGTGCCGCAAATAAAATTTACAAAATGTATGTGATTTTAATGTGTAATGAAACATATTAATTAAATAAAAGCCATTGGCGCACGCTGGGTTTGAACCCGGGACCCTAAGATTCGTAGTCGAGCGTCTTACCACTCGACTGTAGAGGCCGTCATTAAAAATCCAAAATTATTTTTTAGGTTGCATGGGTATTTCAGTAGTTTGTTTGTGCTTGTTGTGTTAATCTTATAAATAATCTCATGCATTTTACACGGTTTGTTCCTGTTCCGTGTATCTAAAAATACAATAATTATACAGTGTTATTAATTTAACGTTTTCGACTATGTAAGAAAGGATAAAAGTAGACTGAATGCTGTAGAAATGAGATCCCTGAGGCGTATGTGTGATAGTGTTAAAAATGTAGATATTCGAGAAGAATGCAAAGTTGATGTAAGCGTGATTAATAGAATCAACTCCATTCAGAATCGAAACGTTGCTTTGAATGGCTGAAGCTGTGTTTGGTGACCAGGTCTGAATATCCAGGCGCTTCTCAACCTTCATTTTCCGCATATCCTCGTGTTGCATCGCCAATAGGGGACGCCATAGTCTCACTGAAAAAAGCAGTCGTGGTAAATTATTTTCAAAACCAAATTTTTGCGCTATTGCGTGGTAAAAATATTTATAACTAATTACTGCGTTTATTATTAATTAAACTTTTTACTTACCAACACGTAAAACGTAAGGGCGTATATAAATAAGAAGTTCATTACCTAATGATCCTTACACAAAGAAAATTACTGTACAATTAAGTAACTTAATTTGAAATCTAGGCCTAAACTTTGAAACCGTAATGAAAATGTAGATATTTGACGGTGTATTTAAAACCTGCGAAAGGGCTCTCGGAGAATCTCAATGAACCATTCCTACAACACATAAAAACTCATAACAAAGATTCTGCTAGAAAATCTCGAGTCGCGAACATCTTCGTGTTAATTAAGTTCAACGTGATATAATATTGAGCAGCCGTCGCTACGATTTCATATTCCTAGAGTGGAAACTCGGCTTGCGAACTTTCGCTTCTAAACAATGTAGAGTTAAGTATTCATAGAAGATTGCATTTCCAACTGATATTTAATCCCCCCGTGTATTTTTTGTTCCACTTAATCTGCTTATGAAAAATTTTGGAGGACATTTTAATTTTATTTTTATTTTTTTACAAAAAAAAGTTACATGCACACATACGAGAAAGTGGATATACTTAATGTCACACAACGTGGACAGTTTCTTGAAATGTAATGCTAAAAGTGTGTGTTACTATTTCGAAGAAAAGTAATGCGATTATATAATAATAAAATATAATAATATATCAATTCTCTTTAAATTTATGTGACAAGTTTTTCATAGATTTTATTTATTAGATTTTTAATCATTATTATTCATATTTACAGCAAAATGTCGAATGATAGTAAAAATTGTAGGGAATCAACCGAATTCGAGCTAGAACGAATCCACTGTTCAAACTATCGTAGTGTGTATTTCAACAGTAGATTTCATTATTGCTCATAACAGTGAATGGGCAGCGCCTGTAGTTAAACTATAGTTCCGATGAAAACACGCATTACGTCTGCCCACGCAGAATTCACACCCGTTATTACCAAACGTACTGTATCTGCCATTTTGTCAAATAAATAAGGTTATTACCGCGTGTTAAATTGTGGAGCGCCGAACGGCAGCGAGGGGAAGATAATCGTGTGCAAAACTGTCACCGTAAACACCCCATAATAATTCTCACGCAGTTTTACTTTTCCCCGCAACTGTCGCAGTTGATGGCGTGCTCACTTTCTAACTTTTCTTTTGCGCGCCGCCGGGGCATGGCGAGATGTCGGTAGCTGTACTGGCCATCGACACATAAACGGGACGAAGTCAAGGACGAAGCGGGACTGGTCAGGATGCGCTAGGACCGAGAAGATTTTGTAAAGATTTGGGGAAAATATTAGTTGACAGAGTTTGGTTCGCTTTCGTGAGATTAGGTAATTCCTTATTTTTTAGAGTCTCAACTGCTCCCAACTCGTCTAGAGCCAATGATACCACGGAATCCCCAATCGGGGTGTGTTGTGAGGCTGAAAGTACTTGGGAAGAGAATTAGATGGGCAAAAGGAAGGTTGGGAAGTACCTGGTCCAAGCAACGTTTCAATTCCGAATGGTGGTCTTTCGCCAGGGCGATAATTAGAGTATCTACCTCTCTGTAACTTGTTGCAAATATACTATAAATTATTTTATACGAAGTGAATGTGAACTGACACATATTAAATAAATAAATGTATTTTCGCACGCCGGGTGAAAATCCGCGACCTCAGGATTCGTAGTCGAGCGTCTTACCACTCGACCACACAGGCCGCCAAGTCAAGCACTATTAATATAATATTTTGTAACGGGCAACTTGACACGGACTTGACTCTCTTACCTCTTCAGGTTTAATCCACCTCCCCAATTCCTTCCCTCTATCTTCTATGCTGTGTAACATACTAGACTGTCCAAGTCATTTGGTTTGTGTTACATCTACAGTAAAACAACCTAACCAAATCAAAACGTAAAAGGTGTTCTTGAATAATAAATCACCCCTTTTTTAGCGCGAATTTCCAGAAATCATTTCTAAGCTTATAGCTCCATTTGTTCGATTTAAATAACCTTTTCAAAGGAAGCAAACACATTATTGCCTGAGATTATAATATAAATAATTAAAACATTTAATAAAATAATAAAATGATTTAATAAAACAATTTTTTTTAACTTTATTCCACTTTTTATTTGACTGGACCGGTTTCAGCCTATAACGGCCATCTTTAGACTAGTACAGGTTGTACCAACAACCAACACTAACAACCTGTACTAGTCTGAAGATGGCCGTTATAGGCTGAAACCGGTCCAGTCAAAAAAATAAAAAAGTGTAATAAAGTTATAAAATTATTTTAATAAATCATTAAAATGGAATTCCACCATGAATTAACAGTTACAAAATTAGAAATAATACAATAAAACATAAACCTTCTTTGGGACAGTATAATATAAGCTAGTAGTGTTTTATTCGAAACAAGTTCAACGATGTTTATATTTGAAAAATATACGATTACTTGTGTCAAATAATCTTTAATGGACGAAACGTTTAGTAACTATGTGACTACTAGAATTCACTTGCTTTATCTCATTATGTGTTAATATTTATAGTGTTTATCTTGTTTATTTGGCTGAATCCTGGCATCATCGTGCCAAATCAAATATTGCAAGAAAGCTCTGATGAAAAGCAATACAAAAGGCGAGTGATCTAGAAGACCTATTTTACAAAAGATGAAGTTTCATTGTCAATAGTGTTTTTAGTGTCTCCTTACTGTCAATAGGCGATATGGCGGCGTCATTGTTGGCGAATATAAAAGTAACACAAAGACCCCCCGCAATGTGTGGCGCGTTTAAATCACGACCGGCAAAGAGGTAGCTGTATAAACGAGCAACAAAAATTGTAATTTCATTATTAGCAAACGAACAATGCGGTATTGAAGACTTATTCTGGAGGAAATGTTGCCGCTGTGCGAATACCAAATATACCCTAATCCGGTTACCCAATCGTGGGGAAAAATTACTTTTCTGAATTAACAACAGATCAAATTTACTGGAAATGATAGATTCAATTTGATCGGCCTTATTAATGGGATCTCTCACAGAAATGTGTCTTGAGAAATTCCAGCCATCTCCCTGCGGGAAGACAATCTCAAATATGAATCTCCACGGCCACGAGAACAGAAAACAATTCCTTAACTTTTCGAGGGAACATATTATTAAGCCTGGAATAGGCAATCCTAAGCGTGTATTAATGCCAAGGCCAACCCGCAGATAAATGTGTTAGTTACTGAGCCGTAACAATTATTCTTCGGGCTTATCTCATTCCGTAAGCAAATCATCGTCGGAACTTTCATTATCTTGTAGGCAATTTGTCACTTGCCGGTCGCCGCAAAGCGGGATTAGACTTTCAAGAATTGAGTTAACACTTGTCATCTAAATCGTTTTCCTTTATGCACTAGCGAACAAGGGAAGAGTGGGCGTTGAGTTTGTCCACCTGCGCCTGATTTAAGCTGTGCATTTAACTCAAATGTTTTTTTAAATTTGTAGAAAGATCGATTGGATTAAGTTTTTATCTCCTTTTGAACTGCTAATTCAAATTTCTGAACTTGCGAAACTGTACTCAAGCCTCGCGATGTGCAATGATATGATTACGGTGAGCAAAAATAGCACAGAATACGGGATTTATTTTTATGACAAAATAAATATATATGACAACACCGGTGGCTTAGGAATGCAAACAATAGATGGTGCATTATAACAGAAGCGTCAGGAGAACGAGCGGCGACACGGGGAGAGGTTGAGCCGCCTCCACTCACCACTCAGTGCAGTAGCCCGCTGTAGCCGAGAATTCATTCAACTTCAACTCAGGTTGTGTGAACTTGCCCAAGTCAAGAGTTTCATCAAAGACAGGTACTTCCTCCCGCTGACGATGGTGAGCCCCCTCCCCCCGCCTCCCGCCGACCTCGCCAACCCCCTAGACTCGTGTTCCAACAATGGGGGTGTGTAACTCTAATGTCTTAATTAAATTCGCCAACTTCGCGGGAACACTGATAACAGCAATATCACTTTTGTTTTAAATGTGGGAACATTTAAATTATTGCTACCTTACCGAGATTTTAATATCATTTCTCACGAAATGTTCAATTTTAATTATCTTCTGAAAATCCTTTTAGAAACTGCCTTCTTGAAACCAATTGAAGAAAACATCAACTTCAAAAATAAATTTTCATGATATAGGTTATTTTTTCAGGCTTCTTTTCGTTCTGGCTAGACATATGAAAAAAAATACAATTCTCCGATAAACTGTTTACAATCACTACCCTGCATAACTGAGTTATCTCGTATTTTCATTTTTTGCTTACATTTTTTACCTATGTGGGTACGTGGTTTCATTGCATTAAAATTAATACAACTATTTTTTTATATGTAAGTTAAAATCCTTTTCTAGGTAAACGTCAACAGGTTTCTGTCAAGTCCTTCTTCAGAGCTAACTTATATTATAAAAATATTCTTCATGCTGATATAAATAACGTGCGTAGTGCTTTTTTGTATCTTTATTCGTATTTCCGCAAAATAAAATACTGCTCAGCTTGTATTTTTCAAGCTTATTGGCTTTACTGCTATCGGAAAATCGAAATCCTTAAAAATATTGGTCTTTTGAAGTTCCCATATTTCAAAGAAAACATCATGCATATTATATTATGTAGGTATTCAAAATCGCTCTTCCATCCCTCAATACGGCGAAATATTCGGGTTTCCTCGGAAAACGATGAATTCACTTAATTACAAAGAAACCTTTTTAGAATTCCAAATTCTTTTGATTTTCACGTTTGACCAAAAAATATATTTTTCAGGATTCGATAATTATTTTTCTTGGGCAATTATTATTTTTACTCCGAGACATAAAGAGGACTTAAAAGTTTATTTTGAATGCGAAATTTTCAATATAAATTCGATTAATAATAACTAATGAGGTTCCAAGAAATGGAAATTTATTTGACATTATGTTACCATATCTGAAAGTTTTGCTCTTGCGACATTGTTTATTCGAATATCTTATAAGTCAATATGGGTTTGAACTTTTTCCGTAAAACTTTTATTCAACAAACTCAAATTTGAATAATAACTAATGAAAATTGATGTTCATTTTACATAAAATACGTTACAATTTAACATTACATTGTATATTCTATATTTTAAGTGAGTTTATTTTATGATAACTAAATAAAAGAACATTGTTTAAATATAAGAAATATATGTATGAACATTATATACTCGGCTTTGATGAATAGAAATTATCAATTAATTACAATCATAATGTAAACAGATTGTTTTATTCTTCTTTATTTAAAACATTCATCAATCCGTTTCAGAAATACCCGTGTAACATCAGAAAAATATTAGTCAGTTAGATTAGATTTGATTGATAGAAAGCCACACAAAAGCAATTTAAAGCGAATTCACTGAATCAATTGTATTTATTTAAATTGCGACATTTAGGTTCGGACGTCATAAGACTTTGAAGTTCCTAATAACAACAACTGAACACTTTCGTGCTAAAAAACACTTGAAAATTTTTACGTTAAAAATTATTTAATAATTGGAAGCTAGTAAAAGCTTGAAATTAAGTACTTTTTTTAAAGTGACTACCGCACACGAGTCTAAACTACTCCCAACCGTCTGAAGCCAGTGGTACTATAACATCCCCAATTGGGGTATGTTGTAAGGCTGGAGGTAGTGGGGAGGGAAGGCGATTCAATTCTGAATGGTGGTCTTTCATTAGTGCGATACTTTGAGTATCTTCCACTCTTAAAAAATGATGTAATAATTGGAAGCTAGAAATCTCTTTAGAAGTAGTACGTCGAAGAAATGGTTTTATATGTGATTTAAGTGTCGGCCTCCATGATCGAGTGGTAAAACGCTCGACCACGAATCCAACAGTCGCGGGTTCAAACCCGGCGTGCGTTAATAACTTTTATTTAATTAATATGAGTCATAACACATTTGTTTCATATAAAATAATATACCATACCCATGCAACCTTAAAATGAAATTCGGATTTTAAATGACGGCCTCTATAGTCGAATGGTAAGCTAAGGTCGCGGGTTCAAACCCTTAAATAATTAATATGTGTTAAAATACATTTAATTCAAATACAATATTGTAAAGTTTATTTGCGGCACATTCCAGAGTGGTAGATACCCATGTATCGCTCTGGTGAAAGACCACCGTTAAGAATCGAAACGTTGCTTGAAATGACCTTAGCCGTGTTTGGTAACCAGATCTGAATAGTCAGGTACTTACCAACCTTCCTCTTCCCCGTCTCCTTCTCCTCCCTACCACCTTCAGCATCACAAAATACCCCAATCGGGGATGCCATGGTCCCACAGGCTATAGGCGGTTGAAAGCAGTTGGGACTCTTGAGCGGTATTTACTTTAAAAATATATATGTACATGTAAAAAAATGTATACATAAAAAAATAAAAAACAAATTAACAAAAAACAATAAAAAAAAACAAAAACAAGAAACAAAAAAAAAAAACAAAACAAAAAAATGAAAGCTGGAAAACGCTTGAAAAGTAGTACGTCGAAAATATGGTTTAGTAATTGGAAGCTAGAAAAGGCGCCCAGAACAAAGGCAGTCTCCCTCAAAGAGGGGATTATCTATGCGTCACGGCGTATAAAACGGGGATTCTCGTGTTTTGTTCCCTGATATTATTATTTGTATCCACTCTCGCACGCTATATTTTAGGCATCAAGTGTCCGGAGATAAGAGAGGCCCTTCGTTGGCCCAACTTGGTCGCGGGCCATTGATTCGCCCCAAATGCCTGCGAAAATTCTCAACAGGGTAGTCTCGGACAGCCGCCCGGCGCCTCACAGAACCCGACCTTTAGAAGTCGACTAAATAGGGTGATGGCACTGAATAAATGTTCCCTAGAAACGCGATCTGCGCCGGCTTCAAAGAAATTAAAGTTTTTTTATGTAGATACCGCACAAGTGTCCCAACTTCCCGGAGACAGGTGACTACGGCAATCTTAATTGCGGTATGCTTTGGATATCGGGAAAGAATGTAAGGCTGATGTAAGCGTAATAGATAGGATACTGTTATGTTCAAAGTGCATCACCTGTATCCTTAATACTAAAATTAACCACCAACTGAATTAAAAATCTCAAGAAAATATGGTACTGGGTAAAATTCCAATCCACTTCCCCAAGTCTTGAACTGAGTCGAAATGTCATTATTAAGTGATCCAACAAACTGCAGCAAATTATGTACTGTAAAAGAAAGCTTCATATGAATTTTAAAAAGGTGTAGTTTTCTTCAGTAACATGAGGAAAAAAATTATTATACAAGACACAAAAGTGTTTCGCATATATTTGGAACGCTGTTTGTAAAGAACTATGTAACCACGTATGACCGTGTTAAAATGTGGATATTCGAAAAGAATGCAGGGCTGATGTAAGCGTAATAGATATGATCAAGAGAGGGACGCTTAGACGGTTTGGGCGCGTAGAGCGAACGAACGAAGATAAGAGTGCAAAAATAATATACGATCCTAAAGTGATTGGAAGAAGAAGTCGAGGACGCCTTGGGAAGACATGACACGATCAAGTAAATCAAGTACTTGAATCGGGTCATGTGAAGAGTCAGAATAACAGAAGAGTATGTATGAGACAATGTATGAATGTGAATGAAGCAAGAAGTGAGTGCCGAGACGGAGTTGTATGACGGTGCGTCATCTCTGCCTACCTCTGCGGAGAAACGGTGCGATTGTTAGTTAGTTAGTTAGGTATGCTGTGAGGCTGGTGGGAGTGGGAGGGGAAGGAGATTTATGTACTCATTTATCAACTAACGGACTAATGTCCAATTATAAAAAAAATACACAACACGAATTGTAAAAAAAAGAGTAACAGAGAAAGAACAGCACATACATAATATTAAATGTAGCAATGACAAACATAGGACAAAATATACATAAGGAAGAACATTTAAATCAAAGCCAAAAAGTTTTATTAGAGTCGTAAACAATGACAAAAATCATTTAAAATGGGACCAAACATTGAAAAGGGCAAGATGAAGGTTGTAATGTACGTGGTTATTCAGATCAATTAACCATAACCAATGTTTCGATTCTGATTGGTGGTCTTTCACCAGAGCGATACTGAGAGTATCTACCACTCTGAAACGTGCCGCAAATAATGTTGTTTTTATTTTACATAGTGAATACCGCACAAGAGTCCCAACTGCTCCCAATCGTCTGAAGCCAGTGATATTCTGGCGACCCCAATTAGTTTGGTATTGCTGAAGGTAGTGGGGAGGGGAATGAGATGGGGAAGAAGAAGGTTGGGAATACCTGGGTATTCATAACGGCTCAACAAACACTGCTCAAGGCATTTCAAGCAACACTTCAATTTTGAATGCTAATCTTTGGAACATATATATTTACTAGCGTTGGACAAAACCTAAATTTTTTGTGAATGCTTCACGAACTGCTAGTTCTTTTAAATGAACCCTTCGCAGTGAACACCGCAGTTCAAGTTGAACTCGCAAAGAAGAAATTTGAATTTGATTTGGCAAGGAACCGGTTAACCACAATTCGAACCATTAACCACCACAACCATTTACCATTCAAAATCAAGGTTTGAATCAGCGCTAATATCAACCGAATTCGATCGAATTTAATTAAATGAATGAAGTTTGAATTCCGAAATGAAGTAGTTCACACGGAGCGGTCACAACGCTAAAATGAACATACGAACGGAACTACCAACTTCATTTGAAGTATTTGTTTAATGAACAACGAAGGAAGTGAGAACTGCCGCCAAAAGAAGTAGTTTTTTTTAAATAGTTCTTACGGAGTGGTCACAACGCTAATATTTATATATATAATTACCATTTCACGTCATTTTTTATAAGACATTATGACTCCTAAGACCCAGACAGGCCAACGAATTTGACTATCCATTTCGGAAAGAACTTCGACGTGTGAAAATGTTTGATCAATTTGACCCGAAGTGAGGAAAATTTTAGCCCACTTCGGGCACACGGACACGCCCACGGCCCGTTGGAATCGGTTTATTTCAACGGGCGGCGGGTAATCACATGGCGGAGGATAATTTGAGGCTTTGGGGGAGGGGAACGTACGCCCGGCCCTTTATCCGCGGGGCCGTTTCCGTTGAGAGGGTCAGCTTTTAATAGTTCCTTTTTAAAAGTTTTCTGTTTGAAAACCGCATCAGCACTTTTCTATTTATTTCGCAGTGCGTTCAATTTATAAAAAATATATTTTATTTACATAGAAACAGATTTTAAGCCAAATTAGGTCAAACGAAAAAAATTCTAATAATCTTATTTTATTTCACCGCAAGTGCGTTTTAACAGAAAAAACTTTTAAAAAATTGTTGCAGAATTACTCCCACAGTGCTCATTATATATATATGATAAATTGAAGTCAGAAATAATCGTACAGCTGAAATATTAATCATAGTCCAAACATGCAAATTCAGAACAATAATATACCAGTAGGGAGCGCTAGTGTAGTCAGTATTGATGATTTTTAGCTGACTGGGTCGTGGCTAGGGCTAAGGAATTTATACACCCATTCATAACACATGTCTACATATTTTTTTTGTTTATCTGTATAACCACTTTTTCACAGTTTCGTTATAAACAAGAATGTAGGATATAACCTACAAAACCGTTGATTTCTGTCCTGTTATGTCGCATAACAAAACGTAGTGAGCGGAGACGCGGGAGAAGCGGGGGGGGAGAACATGCTTTCATACCTAAAAGCGAAACTATATTCTGTGACAACTTGTCTTATCTCATTCACTCTCACGGTCTACGACGTAAAAACCCGGAGAAAGTTATTCATCGCAACTTGGTATAGGCTGGGTAAAAAGGTTCAGCTCTATCTCTCCAAATATATTCTTGCTCTGAACATGCAACATAAATGTAAGACTTAGGTTAGATATTGCTAAAATATAACTCATAAATAGGTAACAGATAACAAATATGCTTATATGGTAAACGTTATGATTAGATTCGTATTAATCGACAAATAATATGAACCTAGTATTTGACGAAGCGGTTCGACTGGTAAATATACAAAGCAATGCGAAAAGAACCTACAAACAATAGAATAGGACAAAATAACAACAATAAAGATATAAACAAAACAGGAGTAAGTTTAGGTTCAACAATAAACATAATAAGTTTCTTTTCTGCAATAAGCTTCCTCTTCTAGGTGTATTTTGTTGTAGTGAGGCTTTGCTTTGGCCAGAAAATCCCTAGAAATTGAATTTAATAGAAAACGTTACCAATTCACATGAGACCTTTCAACTATTAAACCCCAGATAGGCCAATCAAATTGATTAAAGGCGGAATTTCAATATTTGAAAAAGTTTGATCCATCCACCTGAAGTAAGGAAAAATTGAAAACAATTTTCAACTTGTATTCTAATTATTATTTAAGAGAAAACATTTTATTTTAAATTAAATCGTAAGTATTCAGTATTTTTTCGGTTAATTAACAGGATATTACTAAAGCTCTCATTTTTATTGAAATCGTTATTCTATTCCGTTCACGTTTTAACCTGATTTTTCATCTCCGGCGAACTTTGTTAATGTGGGTTAAATTCCACACAAAATGTATAAACCCACTGGAGGTATTTTTTATATGATTCTGTGAATGTATTGCCCGTTTGTGCCTTTTAATGGCTTTACTTTGTGAGTCAGCATAAATCTTAATCTGAATAGAAAAAATAGTGGTACATGCTCATGACAAAAGGCTAACTGCAATCGGAGTTGTATTTCCCAAATATATTAATAAATAGAGTCAAAGTAACTTGGAATAACATGTTTCAACAATTTTCAACATGCTACCCAATTCAATTAAAATTTGTGAATCGATCATCAAAAAGAGATAGGTACATGTTCGAAAAATGGTTGAAATTTTAATAAGATTTTTTTTACTTTTTTGTGTTTTTATTAATTTTTTGTTATTTTTAATCAAATATCGTACAAGAGAGCTTTTCGTGAGTAATATTATGTTAAATTTTAACAAATAAAGTGATAAAGAAGAGGTAAAATGGTTGGAGTTTTACGGCCTCCATTGTCGAGCGGTAAGACTCTCGACTACAAATCCAAAAGACGCGGGTTCAAACCCGGCGTGCGCCAATAACTTTTATTCAATTAATATATTACATAACACATTTGATTAATTTAAAAATAATAAAAAAGTATATTTGCGGCACGTTCCAGATTGGTAGATACTTTAAGTATCGCCCTGGTGAAAGACCCCCATTCAGAATTGAAACGTTGCTTGAAATGGCTTTAGCCGTGTTTGGTGGCCAGATTTGAATAGCTAGGTACTTTCCAACTTTCCTATTCTCTATCTCCTTCCCCTCCCCACTAACTTCAGCCTCACAAAATACCCGATTGGGGATGCCATAGTCTCACTGGCTCTAGACGGTTGGGAGCAGTTGGGACTCTTGTGCGGTATCCACTGTAAAAAATAAATAAAAACTTTCAATCTTCAACTAATATATATCATTTCTTTGAAATCGTTACATTTTAATTTCTGTTTCAGCTTTTGTTGAAAGAAACTGAACGAAGATAGTTTTAAGATCGCGTTTTATTTCTAGTGGGCGAGTGTATGAGACGTTATTGCTACGATTCGTCGTTTGAAGTTGGCGCATGAATAAATTTAAAGTGTCTTCTAACAGATTTCGCAGCCATTGAAGCCTTCAGTCATTGAAAAAGTAGTTCAATACGGGGATAAAATGACTTCGTTTCTCTTTTTTTATTTTCAATAGCCGGCCCGGCCTGGCGACAAAGAAAGCGGAATAATTCCGGCGAGCTCGCCGGCCGGCGTTGGCGTTCGAGGACCGGGCGGGGGCGCTAATCGGCGCGGTATCGCAATCCGCCGCCCGGCCCTATCAGCCCGGGCCCGTAGTTTACATAAACTTTCTTCACGGGTGGTGATAAAAGGCAATGCTTCCCAGAGGCGCACTATATATAGCCCCCGCCCCGCGCCCGCCCCCGCCCGCCGCCTCTCCTGGGCGTTCTATTCTCTCTCAAACTCGTTTAAGCCGAAATCTTATTCTTTCCAGCGAGGAACGCGAGGCGAAAAAACCCGAAGCGCCAACTTTTTAAGCGCGTGATAGCGAAGATTTCGCGCTGAAACAAAATTTAAATGGGTTTTAAATTATAAATGAACACGTGTAGGTTAAACAAGAGAGAATTCATTTTAAAACCTAATAAAAGCCGATTTTTGCGAGAAGGAGCTTATTATTTCGCGCGGGCCAAAATATTTTCTCGGAAATCAAACGAGGTAAAATGAGCGCACTTTTATCAATAACCATTTTCACTAAATTCGCGTACGCGTCGACTAAGGTACCCTGCCAACATTTTAATCTTGGCTGAGTTTTTTTAACATTTTCAATATCGGCGTGGGCAGCGGGGGGAAAGGAATCGTATTTTTGATTAGGTCCTTTCCGAGGTTTAAATCTTAGGCTCTTTATGTAGCCAGAAGAGGGGGGTGAATCGAGCCCGACCTGGTATTCAAAACAAGTCGCAGGCGGAGTGGCCGCCTCACCTCTCGCTCGGATGTGAATAAAAAAACCATCTGAATAATCGCCCGGCCCTTCCGATTCGCATAAACTCGGGGGACCCTGGGCTCTAAGGATCGCGTCAAAATCCACTCGGATCGAATGTGGTGACGTATTCGAGTGGATTTTGACGCGATCCTTTTACTAGCGCACATCTTTGTATTCATTGCTGACGTGATTTGACGCCGAATAAAGGTGGCTGAGGGGATCTGTCCCTCCCGCTCCCTCCGCACCACTTCCCCGCCCCGCCGCTCCTTGCCATCTATTCTTCCGCCATTTTTAGGGCCAAGGCGTAATCAAGTTACGCAGAAAGGAGAAATCTGCGCAATCTCAATAGGACGATGGGAATAAGGTAAAATTAAAATGACGTGAAAAGTGGTGATTGGTCTACATTTTATGCGTGAAGCATGTTCCGCTCGCGAGTAAATACTAGTTTTTCTGGAAAGCTGTCTCAAAAATACGGAATATTCAATATTTAAAACGCGAATTATACGAAGTGCTTTAGCCATCACAAACATTTACTCTGTTATTTATTAATCAAAATCTACTCTACTCCTATGAGTCTCTTTTCGATTTATGTTTTCGCTTGTTCCCTCTTTTTTTCTACTCCCTTTTTTTAATTTTTGTTTCTTTGTAAGAATATTATTCCTTTTTATTTTATAATTTTGTCCTTTCCGGAATAAGTTTTTTTTAACTGATTGGAAATAATGTACCGATAAATGTTTTTTTGTACTATATTAACATTTTGAAAAATAAACAAAAATTAGTAATTTTTTATATACTACGTTGTTTTTGTGACGGCCAGGAAACTAAGCGCAGGAATCGAATTTTCAACCTTACTTTCTTCCTCCGCGTTTCTCCGCGGGGGAGGCAGAGAGGACGGACCGCAATACAATTCTATCTTGGCACACACTCCTTGCTTCGTTCACATTCATACATCGTTTCATACATACTCTTCTGTTATTCTGACTCTTCGCGTGGCTTGATTCAAGTATTTGATTCACTTGATCGCGCCATGTCTTTCTCGGGCGTCACCAACTTCTTCTACCATTCACTTTCGCATTATATATTCTTTGAATGATCTATTGAGTACTTGATATCGAAAATAGACATATTAAATGTAAAAATCCTATCCAATATATCTTCATCAACGGGAAAATACATCCCATGTGGTCAAATAATGAATAACAAATGAGTTGAATATAACATTGCGTAGAGGTTTAATTTGTGCTTCAAGTTTTAATGTTTTATTGGTGAAAATACACTATTGCATCTAAAACTACAAAGCGTATTTTGGATGTCTCAAAAAACATTTTGTAACTCTCAAAAATCAGGTTTTAATTCCCTCCTGAAAAACTACGTTTGTGACACACGGGAGGTGTTTTCGCGTTGACGGCGATATATGAAGCACGAAAATGCTGTCGAGCTCATAAAACTCCTTGTAGTAACTCACTTATCTTGGCGGTAGATGATTCTCAAAGCGCAAAATATTTCCGCGACGATGAATGTTCGCATTCCCGGGAAGTGTTTATTCATAATAGAGTTAAAATACACTCGTCAAGAATAAATGTTGCGAAACGTTTGCAGTTTGCTGGATCTGCAAAAATTATGCAGCGTTTTAGCGCTTTATGAAACAGAGCGGCCGCGTTTCTTTGCCGGATTCGCCCGTTTACGGCCCTCGAAGTGCGCCAACCGCAAAATGACTCCGGCGACATTCAAAAGCACATAGGGGTGTGTTTCCACGCCGCACACCCTCCGCTACAGCTTCAATCTTCAAATACCTTTTCCACTTTGGGTTTTATATAGGTACAGTAAACAAAAACAAAATAACATTTTCGAGCACGTTGAAGGGAAGACTTTATCCGGGATCCTTTTCTGGGTATTCACGCAAGTGTTGGCTGTTGCTCTTCATTTCTCGCTTTATGTTTTTATGCGTAGATTTTTCAGCTTATTTTTGTAAGTGGATGGGTCACGGTGCCAGAACTTCGATTAGGCTCTTTAAGGGAAAAGATTTGTTTTTCGTAGACCTTTGTTTTTTTCATTAATACTACACAACAATCCCACCTGCTTGTAGTCGGTGAGGCTCTGGCAACCCCGTTTGGAGTATGTTGTGAGGATGGAGTGAGGGGGAGGGCTAAAACTATTTCAAGCAAGTTTTTATTATTTATGGTGGTATTTCACTGAAGCGATACTGAAAGTATCTACCTAACCTAAGTATATTAGATTAAATAACCTGGTTAATTGATTTTTTATTAATTTAATACTTTGTTGTAAGCAGTTTATTATTTATTTACGCCCGTTTTAGGCTTTTACAAACATTTTGATTTTTTTTTTTTCAAAACAGTAACCTCATTAGTGCAAGAATTGTGTAAAATAGAAAAAAAAGAGTATTGAATAGCAGATACAACAATAACTTATAACATGTTCAAAAATATTGTAAAAGAAAGGAAATAAATAATATTAAGTAATAGGTCCAACTATTAGTTTAGCTCTACCGGATAACAACAACTGTACTAAATTAAACTTATAGTTTGATATTGACGTGTTAAATATATCAGCGACATCGGAGTATATGTTTCCCAGATGCAACATTCGTCGCATAGGCGTGTTGAATTGTGAGATTGAAGCAGAATTTCTACAATAGTACGGTAGGTACTGCCTTCTAATCGTCTTGCTAGCAACATGAAATGAAATGTTATAATACATAATTGAAATGATACAAAACAGGATTTCGAATCGAAACCGGTACAGCAGTACCACCCTTATAAATATTATAATGAATAAAATGGTAAAAATTCTTTTTTTTTTATGGTTTTAAAGTTTATTTTGTAGAACTCCATTTTAATTTTTAGGTTTCTTAATTTTATTTAAACAATAATTATTATTATTAAAAAAAAATTTTTTAACATTTTTTAGTTAAAAGCTCTGCGATGTAATTATTTTTACGCGTGACAGCTGTTTCGCCTTCTGAGGGTTTGATCAGTTTGATAATGCCCTCAGAAGACGAAACAGCTGTCACGCGTAAAAATAATTACATCGCAGAGCTTTTAACTAAAAACTGTTTTTTTCAAATTTAAAATAATAATAATTATTGTTTAAATAAAATTTAAAATAATAATAATTGTTTAAATAAAATTTAAAAATACTTATCTAACTCTCTATAATGATGTTTTTGGCAGGATAATTTATTGTTCTTACAAAACCATCATCCCGTTAAACTACAATTAATTAGTTTGGCAACAGTAATGTAATTTCACATACCTCTGTCTTGGAATAGACTTTTTATGCTTCATTTACATCTATTCACACTTTTCTGCTCTTCCAACTCTTGACGCTGCCCGTTGCAAATGTTTGATTCACTCGATCGTGCCATACATATTTCTGGGTGTTCTTTACCTATTTTATCCACTTGCGAAATGCTTATTCAACTAAAACTTGAATTCATCAATCTGTACTAAATATCTTAGCCACTTCTTTCGTCTTATTATTGACCTTGTTTATCAGTCATTCATTATTTTCAAATATTCTAATCAAGAACTCCATAAACAATATATATTTGTTAATTATTATTCAAATAGAACAACAAACATTGATTCTCAATATATAATGTTTATTTTATTTTGAAAGGTATTTAAAAACCAACGAATCAAAGCGGTTCTGACGTCATTTGACCCCGACCGCGGCTTATTTTTGGAGCATTGTGGAGAGATTGACAACTGTGCTGACGTCATCTTGTTTAAAATATAGCGGAGTTCTCCACACATAAAATAAGACCTAAAATGCATAATATTAAATCAGTACCACTTAAATATCCCTCTTCTAAAACAAAAAGCCTATTTTTACACATGACACATATTATCCCACAGCATTTAATGATAAATTTAACGCAATAATAACTAGTAGGTATTTAAAAAAAAAATATTCTAAATTATTAGTTCTCTTTGAATATTAAAGATGGCAGCACTTTCGTGTGTAGCTACTACGTGGATACTTCCATACCGAGTGTGGACGACAGACGTTTTACGGTATTAATACTCTCAGATGGATAGTACATATAATCTTGAAATAGTAAGATACATGAATTTAACAAAAGATTTTCTTCTAGAATAACTTTAACAATATAACAAACAAAAACAATATATGAAAATTTATTTCCTTAGTTCGGAAAATTCCTGTGAGGAAGAATACGAGGTATGCGATTTATCGATCTGTAAATGGGAAATACAATCCCAGATCATATCAAATTACAGCAATAAAGAACATCAAATAATCTTCTTGTCAAACAGGATATTTGATGTACTTATTTTAAAAAGTATCGTGATACTTTTTCAAACGGGAAAAAATAAATATTTTCCAGCGAGCCAAACACCAGCGAGTTCAAGCTTGGTTTGTTATCTTTTTAACTTCAAGGATATCAAAAGAAACGGACATTTCAACCTTGAATCTCTTCCCTCTATGTTACATGACGTATGTATACTATTGATTTAACAAAGGTACAAAGTAATAATGTGCTTGAAGTTCGGGAAACTTGTGAAAAGCGAGTTTTTTCAGATTCTTGGAAATCTCGTTATCTCAAATATTTTATTTTTACAAGTAACGTTATGATACTCGTTATTGTTAATCTAAATTCTGATTATCGCCCATTAGTAAATTTTCTTCGATTAATCACAACCCAAACAACTTACTTGCATACTTTCGAGAAGAGATTTTAATATCTTGAACGGAAGATATCTTAAATCGTTTGGAATATTTCGGACGCAAATCCTCCGCCCTAAATAATTGAGGTTTCATAATAGTTACCAAATTTTGCGGCAACACCAAATAATAATAGTCCAATGAAGCTTTTGTAAACATACCCGATAAATGATTACACCAACACCACACAAGCGTACGTACATACGTATGTACGTGCGCTGTACGACAGTGGAATGTATGTACGTGATAATAATGTTAACGTTTAGCTCAACACTTTTGTACTTGGTTATGTGGGTGAATACTCAATACGCAATTGAAATACGTTTTTACACACATTTACGGTAAGTTATTCAAACAAAAACACAAGAATAAAAGCGTGGCAAATATTAAACATCGGTAATTTCTGTTAACGTTTGAAAAAATGATCAGGAGATGAGTAAAACAATGTATCTCTTTCAATACATTTTTTTAAACACCTGTTTGAGAAAAAACATAAAAAAATACACGGTACATATAATAAAGATAACCAAACGATGTCTCAATTTTTTCTACCACTTATTCGTAATTAGCGGCATACTTAAGGGTCAGCACCCAAAAATATACACATTTTGGCTTTTTAATACAAGCAATACTAGGTAGACTCAGAAACAATGACTTGCTGTTCCTCAATCATCACTATACTAACTATGGGCATCATTGTCCAATGTCCAGAATGTCGAGAGTTGTTTACTCAAACCATGGTCTTGAAATTTTTGGTAGCAGTCTAAATGATTTTTGTCATTCAAAACTTTGACTAGATCTTAGCTTAAATGTTCTTTCTCATGTTTATTTTGTCCTATTTTTATAATCGCTTCATTAAATATTATGTATGTGCTTTTCTTTCTCTGTTGCTCTTTTTTACCATTTCGTGTTTTGTATGTTTTTTTGCAATTGGACTTTAGTCCGTTAATTTAATAATCAATACTGCAAATAATTTATCTGTTAATTATTTATAGGCAGTTAGGGAAATGTCTAAGGTTTGTAGTGAATATATATATTTTTTACTGTTTATCTATTAAATTCTATTTGAAATTCATATTGAAACTTTAGGTAAAACGTTCGAAAATGGCTGCGCTGGTTTTCAAACTGCACTTTTTACTGACACTATCGTATGTTTTTTGTTGAATTTAAAAGATAACAACTTTTTTCTTTATTCACTGGAAACCTTAAACATTTTCTAACCGCCCACATAGAATTACAAGATAAACCATGTACACTATTGCTAGTGTCATAATGCTACAAAGTGAATATTTGCGTCATTTTGGGTGCTGAACCTTAACAGATATTACCGGGGCCCAACAACGATAAGCCATTTTTGTTTTTTTCCTCATAAAAAAAGTTGTTCTTACTACTTTAATATTATAAACTTTTGCTTGTGATAATATATAACGACATAAAAAATAATATGTGTTTTTG